>BRDA01007642.1:0-10145 GCA_036984385.1 Crenuchus spilurus | reverse complement strand
TCACCTCCATACCACCTCAACAGTGCCACATCACCTCCATACCACCTCAACAGTGCCACATCACCTCCATACCACCTCAACAGTGCCACATTACCTCCATACCACCTCAACAGTGCCACAGGCTGATCACCTCCATACCACCTCAACAGTGCCACATCACCTCCATACCACCTCAACAGTGCCACATCACCTCCATACCACCTTAACAGTGCCACAGGCTGATCACCTCCATACCACCTCAACAGTGCCACAGGCTGATCACCTCCATACCACCTCAACAGTGCCACATCACCTCCATGCCACCTCAACAGTGCCACAGGCTGATCACCTCCATGCCACCTCAACAGTGCCACAGACTGATCACCTCCATGCCACCTCAACAGTGCCACAGGCTGATCACCTCCATGCCACGCTGCACTGATGCAGTAATTCATGTAAAAGGAGCCACGACCAAGTACTGAGTGTATATACTGTACATACTGTTCAGTAGAACAACATTTATGTGTTAAACATCATGTTTATATAATATTGTAATGGTTTGAGATTTTGACTTTTGGGTTTTCATTGGCTGTAGACCATCATCATCAACATTAAAATAATAAACACTTTAAATAGACACTCTCTGTGTAATGACTGAATTACTGCCATAAATGAACTTTTCAGTGATGTTCACATTTTTTAGATCATACTATTGTATGATGTTATGCATATCAAAGTGTAGTTGTTTCTGTATTTGAGCTCATGTAACTGTGTTCTTTATCAATTTGACATTTCCTTGGAGATTACATACAAAACTATAGTTGGAACATGTTTTTGTCTCTTTCTAGCTACCGTCTCATTACCCGGGTGCACATACACAGCTTGGACCCACATACATAAGACAGTGAAATCACAGCTCTGGGGAATAGCAGTTATTTCCATCTCAAGCCAGAAGTCACGGATCAAAACTGAGCTTCCTTTAGTCTCTGAACTGCAGCTCGAACACAGTGGCTTCACTGCCCAGTCAGAGGCTTAAATTTTACTGCTCTGTCATTACTTTTAACATGTTAACATACACAGAAATCCACCAGGCATCAGCATGTTAGTTTGAGAAATGTTCATTTTATTTAAATATCATTTACAGCCCCTATTCCAAAAAAGTTGGGACGCTGTGTAAAATGTAAATAAATGTAAATATAAAAACCGAATGCATCGATTTGCAAATTTCACAGACCATTGTTTTATTCACAGTAGACCATAGAACACATATCAGATGTTGAAAGTGAGACATTTAACCATTTCATGAAAAATATTAACTCATGGCAGCAGCACATCTCGATAAAGTGGGGACAGGGGCAACCAAGCCTGTAAATGTTACTAATATAAAACACATGACTGGGAATAAAAAGAGCATTTTAGAGAGTCTCTCAGAAGCAAAGTTGAGCAGAGGTTCACCAATTTGAGCAGGACTGTGTCCAGTGCCCGCTAGGCATTCGGGTACCCCATGCTTGTGACCTTCAGGCAGCACTGCATTTAGAACAAACATGATTCTGTGCTGGAAATCACTGCATGGGCTCAGGAACACTTCCAGAAATCACTGTCTCACTTTCAACACCTGATACATGGTCTATGTTCTACTCTGAATATGATGTGGTTCTATGAGATTTGCAAGTCATTGCATTCTGTTTTAGTTACATTTATGTACATTTTACACAGCATCCCAGTGTTTTTGGAATTAGAGTAAATAGAACTGAAATATGTTTCTTCATCAGGAACCTGATCTACAAGCTTACATTGAGGCTGAAGCTGGTCTCACAGTCCCTTTAGCTAATATTCACAGAATAGCAGAAATGTCGCTATTAAAAAGTAATCCATTGGACAAAATAAAGACCAAGTCAGAGACCAAAATCTAAACATAAACTCAATAATTTCTCATCCAAGAACTTTCTCAGTGTTGATGATGTGAGTTCAATGCCGGTGCTAGGCATCTGGGTGCCCTAAGCACAAATGTTTTGTGTGGCTCCTTCCAACACGCAAGTCTCTGCCGCGCACCACTGTTCCTTGTGAGATCAAGTCCATCGTGGGTGACGCCATTGTTTGGTGGGCAGATGCACGCGTGAAGAAACAAATTTTGGTGAAGCCATTAAGGGTGCAGGAAAAAATCGCTTTGAGCTCGAATCGCATTTCTAACACTGAACGATTCAGAATCGATTCTCGTTTTCAAAAAATTGATTTTCTTGGCGGGTGTGGATGTGCCTTCTCAGCCACCGTAGTGCTAGGCAAAACAAGGAAGCAGCATCGGCTATGTACAGGCATGCAAGCCAAGCCGTGGTCTTTGAAAGCAACCATTTGGAAACACTTTGGATTTTACCGTCAACCCAGCCCAGGTAAGAAAGGGCTTGACGTGACTCATGTGATTTGCAGAGATTGCAACGGTAAAGTAACAAATTTCTTTCGTATTTGAAAGAATCAGAAAAAAATCGATTTGTGACCCCAAGAATCGATTCTGGATTGATTTGCTCGATTCCCAAAGATTCGCAGCCCTAGAAGCCATGGTTTGGGGTGGGTGTAGGAGGGGGGTTTCAGCAAAGTTTAAGTTGGTGCCCCCCTCCCCAAATGAGGCCCCACGCACAGCGTGTAGTCCACGTAGTCCGCGTATGCGATGCGCTGGCCCTGTGTGAGTTACTATTATGTTTATCTAGACCACAAGGTTCTCTCTTTTTTGTTTAATCTTTGTTCGACTAAAGAATTTCCTAAACATCTCCTGAGATATCAAAGAGCAACATTTGAGCAACACATTTTCATAACAGGGAAGAGTAATCACTGTCCTTCTTTGGTAGATAAGGACAAGTCCAACGAGGACCGTCAGCGAGAGGAGGAGTTGCTGCAGCAGATCCATAAGCTGGTGGAGACTCGAGACTTTCTGGTGGACGATGTGGAGTTCGAGAGGCTGAGGTAGGTGCTTATGATCCAGAGCTCAGCTTGTTTGTCTCAGCATAAATAGCTGTAGAGGCAGAGCTGGCATATAGCTGGCATATAGCTAGAACGTGCCTGACTTTAGCTCAGAGGGTCAACAGGGAGTCAAAAGTGCAACATTCGTGCTCTCGCTCTCGATCGTGACATTGCAATCCAATTACTCTCCACACTGACCCCACACTCATCTCTCACATCAATACCAGTGTGGCTCATGATGTGAAGAAATAAGATTGATTGATTCACAGGTGAGAAAGGAGGAGTGATGGAGAATGATGAGAACACTGAGAAAAGGACAAAAGACATGGATTAAAAGAAATAGAAGTACATAATGTACTAGTACATCTCCAAAAATGAGAATATCATGAAAAAGTTCATTTTTGTTCAGTTTGAAAAGGTAAAGTGACTTATTTTATATTCATTGCACATAAAAGGGCAAATGTTAAGAGTTTTCTGCTTTAAAATTGACACTAAATATAACTGATAATGTTTAGCCTCTGCCATATTGGATTTAAGCCATACTGATCAACACTAAAACAAAGGCTTAAAATATGTGACTGGTTACAGATTACATCCAGACTACAAACCCTGTCTTGCTTGTTACATGATCTCCTCTAATTTCTGAACTGCACTACCCAAAATTCTGATGACTGTCAGCTAGCTGTTCCTTATTTAACGCTCATTAGCATCACTATTTAAGCCTCACCTTGACTGATAATCAATGCTGACACAGACAAGTCAACCTTGTCTGAGTATTACTTGTCTGCAGTGTTCAGTCCTGTTCTCTTCTCTGTCTAGTTTCTCCTGTTAGCTTAGCATAGTTTCTTGTTTCTTCTGTTAGATTAGCCTATCTTTTAGCTAGTGATAGCCAGAAAGAAGCCTCATGAAACCCTGAGACTTTCCATCCAACTGGTTCAAGAAAAGGGTTCATATCCACTCTGCTGTTCAAAACCTTTATTGTCATTTCAGGTGTTTGTGATAACAGTGTCAGTTTGGCAATAATCATGGCTACGAATAGAAATAACACATTAATTTAAAAAAAAATCAATGAAATCAATCAAAAAGTCAATGTTTCAATCCAGCAGGACATGGAAATATTTATGTTAAAACTGCTGCATTGTGGGACTGTGATTGTATTTATGAAAACACAACAATTTGGCGGGAATCCATTGTGTTTTGTATATGTTCATAAATTACACCAACACTCAGACCACTTCCTGAACCAGTGAGGCTTCAGATGTCATCAGTGACATCACTGGCCATTAACACAAGTCGCTTCCTAAACAATTTCCTGGATTTCTTGAAATGCCCCAAAATCTTGACACAGCCCATAACCTTTAGCCTAGCTATCCTGTTTTGTTTTATTATCCGTATTTTGTGATTTTTACTTCCTCTGTTGGTGCTCATTTTAGCCTTGTTTATTGTTTAGTTAGCCTTGTGATCTTGTAGCCCTGTTGACCTTCTGTTTTCGTCTTGCTATTTATGAGCATCCTTGGTCCATTGGAGCTCACTTGTTTTATTTAATGTGTATTAACTTTTGCCTGTTTAGCATTTATGATTCTTGGTTACCCACTTTATGTGTAATCAATATAAAATAACTTAAATTATGAACAAAAATAATATATTTTTGACCCCGAGTGGCTGACACTATGACCAGAGGATCGCGAGTTTAAATCCCGTTCATGCTGTTTGCCATCAACAGCCGGGGCCCGAAAGAGCTAAAACTGTCTGTGCTCTCTCTGGATGTCCGCTGGCTCAGGCATCTACTGATTGGTCCATTGAAGCTGGTGATCCTGCACTTTCCTCTGAACCTGTTGGCTCCCCAGTGACGGTGTATCAGAGGTAGTTTGAAAAGAGGTGGTGGCTGCATCACACGCAACGGAGGAGGCTTGTGCTTGTCTTCACCCTCCTAGAGTCAGGGACATTGCAAAAAGTGATGGGGAGAGCCCTCTAGTGGATGGGATGGGTTAACTGGTTACTACTATATTGGGAGCAGAAAAATTGGCAAAATTCTATATTTAAAATACATTTTTTTAATCTATTTTTTTTGTGACAGTAGATACCATTTGACAATATTGTGAAAAATTGAAATTGTTTTCATCCTTTTACTGAAATTATAGTCAATAATTCTGTTTTTAGCTTGTACTTTTGATTGTTCCTTCTTTTAGATCAAGGGTTTCAAATGTTTTCTCACTTAAGGCACATTTAACGCACTGGACTGGAATATGACTGGAATATATTGTAAGAATGTTTATTTTGCAAAACAGGTAATATAGGACCTAATTGCATTACCACTGAGGACCAATGGGGGCCCACAGGTTGAAAACTACCATATTAAACTCCACATCACCCTCTGCTGGCCACATTGTGACTCCCTTTAAAGGCTACATTATTTACATAAAAATACACAGTCATATCAGAACATATTCCTTGTTTTGGAATGAGCTCGACCCGGAACATCAGATATGCCACGTGGCACAAGTTTTACTGCATGTATAAATAAGTGAACACACCAGTCAGAACAAAACCATCAACATGGACAAAGGACAAGAATGACATCTCCAGCCAGTGGTACAGAGCAATCAACACACCACAGTGGACCACTTAACCTCTATAATGAACAGCGAGGATAGTGTCAGGGATCAACATTGAGCCACTCCAAGCCAAGGCTGGTTATTCTCACTATTAGGTAGGTGGTCATAATATTCTGTTATAACTAGTGCAAAATTGGTATCAGCTACAGTTGTGCTTCCAGAATGCAAAATGTTGGACTATGATTTATCCCCGAAGATGAAGGTTTAGCTAAGGAAGCTCAT
This sequence comes from Crenuchus spilurus, assembly GCA_036984385.1. Classification (NCBI taxonomy): domain Eukaryota; kingdom Metazoa; phylum Chordata; class Actinopteri; order Characiformes; family Crenuchidae; genus Crenuchus; species Crenuchus spilurus. Next base: position 4,377 of record BRDA01007642.1, on the reverse strand, counting down.
TCCACATTGAAGCAGTGAGGCTACACCTTACATATCTACTTATTTCTAAGGGAGGAATATGCCAAAGACCTGGCTGTGTAATACATTAACATTATTTAGCAGACCCTTTTATCCAAAGCGACTTACAATTGGGGGTTAGGTGCCTTGCTCAAGGGCACTTCAGTCGTGACCTGCCCTGGGATTGAACCGGTGACCTTCAGGTCACCAGACCAGATCCTTAACCACTAGGCCACAACTGCACCAGAATCCATGCGGGTGTTCAGAACAATGGTTTGTTAAGGAGTCTTAGCAGGCTTGTTAAAACTGACGTGTTGTGTTGGGCATTAAAATGTATCCTGTTGAGCTCATTTGAGCTTCCTGTATAAACCCAAACTGTGAAGGTACTAAAACTGCATAGGAATTAGTAATAATAGGCAGATCTAACTATTGGTTTGTCAGGTAGATGAGGTACATTAGTGGGTTTACTTTGCATGTGCTTTTGGAGGGATAGTTGTCATCTTTGAAGTTGTCTGCACAAAACATGGCAACATTTAATCCTCTGGACTCTGAGGGTATTTCAGACACTCTGATGTAGTCTGGCATACAGGGGCGCTGTAGTGGGGGGGTAAGTGGGACTGAGTGAGGGGAGGGCCCTTGAGGAGTCTGGAATTTTTTATTTATATTGTTTTATAAATATTTATTGTGGAAAAAAGACTTTTGAGCTCAGAACTGATAAACAGAGGTGTTGGCTACACACTGCTCCTTAAAGTTTTTAGACATTGTATGTGGTTTTGTTTCTAAAGCTTAACTAATGTGAGGTGATATTCTGTTTTCGTCAGCCACTAACCCTACACTGAATATTTATGAGATAGGCTGCTGGAACCCACCAATGAAATGTCCAGAATTACCATGTCATTATCACATGAATGACAGAGCGCGTCTTTTGGTGGGAAAATACGTGCAGCTGTCTGAGTCGCTCCCACAGGCGTGTCTCTGCTTATTTAAGCTCCTCTCACAAGAATTTGGTTTATGGGGTATGTTTAGTTTTGTTTCTAGGATAAATTCTTTCATAGTTATATAAGTGTATTTTGTGGAATTTCGGTAATATGCTACCAACAAGAAAGTCAAATCCAGAAGGTTATAACTTTGTAAGACTGTGTATGTATAAACCTCCCATCACAGCCTCATGTCTGCATCTTTGTTTATGTCCTCCACAAGCTTTGTCATGTCTCCATCCTGGTCCTGCCTGGTCCATGCTGTTTTTATTAGCTGAAGAGTTATTCTTATTCATATATTCTTTTGTTTAAAATAACAAAAAAATCTACAAATCCTCCTCTTTTTTAGGCAACATTGTTTACATACCTAATACACCAACATCAATTAGGCATAATGGACAGAAGAAGTACAACAGAAATGATAGCAGTGTGGGGCCTGCAGGAGTGATTGTAGCGTGTAAGGTGGATCTGTGTCTTTGTTAAGAACATTTTCGACTAAATGGAGCCCCATGAGAGCACCCTATGTGCTGTGGGAAAACCAGCTCAATTTGAACTACTGCTAGATACAGTAAGTATCTGCTTCCAGTGTGAAGGAAAGGTTAAGGTGATGGTTTGGCCTCCACTGGTTAGTAGAGTGTGCTCTGCAGCAGCAGTCCCCAATTCAAAGCTTGTTTGCAAGACCCCATTGGAACAGCCCACTCACTTGATGAGCACCATATGAAAACAGTAACCTTCTGATATCAAAGGTACAAATCCTCGATTCTACCCTTTCTTCTTAACTAGTGAAGTATCTGCAGTCAAGGATATCTTCAAACGGCACACATGGGACCACAGTAAGAACAGAAGTCACGATTGCCATGCAGACTCTATTTTAATTTAAAATTTGGTTCAGTTATTATCCTCAAGAAAAGCCTGGACTGAACAGATAATGTTTGCAATAAAGCAAGTCTATATTTCAGAAGAAGAAGAAGATGTACTTTGTATAGATTCCCTTAGTTCGGGGCCGCCGTGGCCTGGTGGTTAGCCATTTCAATTCCAATGGCAGGTCATGAATGAACTGTCTCTAACCCCCAACTGCTTTTCGGGCACAATGGATAGGAGCTGCCAGCTGCTTCTTGCATGTGTGCTCACTGCCCCCTAGTGTGTTTCACTGCATGGATGTGCCTAATCCTAACCCCTTGGACTGAGTGAAAGACCTTTTGGTCCCAAGTCTGCTACTTTAACCTTTAGGCAGAATTACTGCCAAAACATCATCACTTCAATCCTCTGAACCGGCTAGAAAAGTTCACGTCTGAAGTGCCCTGGAGCGAGTGTTCTCTGATTATTAGCATATTTCTGTTATGCTAGCATTTTCATCTACTGGCGCTGTGAGACTTGTTACAGTGTTTGACAGCTAAGCTATTAATTTGTTAGGCAATGTTTTAGCATGTAATTTAAATTAACTTCCTACTTAGCGTGCTAAGCAAGCTGCTGTGAACAGCAAACTAAGCTGCATATATGTTTTGTGGTAGTTAGCTGGCTAATTAACATCACACATTGGTGTTTTGAATTTGTAGGGGGTGTAAATGAGTTTTTTTCTACATGACCAGACATTATAATATGCTAATGAAAGCATCAGAGAAGTAGCAGTCAATCACTGACCTGCTGACACAAGATACAACCAATTAATTAGCCAATCAGCATCCTCAAATCTATTACCCTCATTTATGCCCCCCAGCAGAGTCAGTCAGTGATGAAGTAGGAAAGTCTGACGTTATTGACATGTAATACATGTGTGTAGAAATGCTAATACTTAGTCTTAATAATGTTTTTGTTTATTGTAGATGTTAGTGACTCAGCTGGTAATCTAATGATACATACTGTACTTTCTGTCTTTACACATTTACATGTAATTATAAATTTCATTAACTATTAGTTTTTAATGCAGAGTTAAGATATATTGATTTATATTGAAATGTGAACTTAAGAGAGGGCGTCCATGTGTTGTGACATCACAACTATAGCTTATTAGCAGTCTGGCTCGTAATCTCATCAGTGGCCAATGGGACGGTGCCTTAGTGTCACCATGTAAAGTCATTTACCTGTATTTCTGCAAGAGCTGAAGGATTACTGTGTCCAGTCCAGCTGGATTATGTAGCATGAATTCAATCAATTCTTGACAGTTGAGACTCTTTTTGGTGGTATTTCACCACTATGCCAATGGAAAAGATGCCAAATAGTTTAAGTGAAGAACAATTGATTGTTTTATGTGTTTAGTACATGTGGAGAGGACACAACGATTTCTACTTCTCTCGTTGTGTGAGATTGTGTGTCTGTGGCTCTGTATGTTTCTTTGCGTTTGTTATTAAGGCATCTTGCTGTGCTCATGCACATAATTCTGCCTCCACACAGAGAGAAAGAGGAGGACAAAGAGATGGCCGAGTTCTTACGGGCAAAATTCCCCACAAGGTCCACCAAGAAAAGTAAGTCTGTGTTTGTTATCTGAGAGCTTTGCAGCTTGGACTGTCTTGCTTCACTCTGAGCTGCAAATTAATTGCAGTATGTTCTTTGAAATCCTCTGTCTGCATTTTCCACATGTTTAAACAAAGGTCCTGGAAGCAGCTCACCCACAGAGCAATGTTTCATTTTGTGAAAACTCAAAACTGCTGTTAAAGCTGAATACATTTAACCAAAAGAGGTGATATAATATAACTGAACTGACTGATTCAATGCCAAAGTACTGTAACACAATTATATAACAGCAACTACTCACACTGTAACTACTACTGCTAATGTACTTTAACACTATTATATAACACTAACTACTCACAGTGTAACTACTACTGCTAATGTACTTTAACGCTATTATATAACACCAACTACTCACACTTTGAGTGGATTAAGAAGAATCGTGAAGCAAAAACAAAATCTTCCAGTGATTACAGGGAACTGCAAAGCGAAGTACAGAAGAGGCTCAGAAGAGATAAGCAAGCTGAGTTGGACTCATTGTGCAGTGAGCTGGAAGAAAATGCAAAGAAAGGGAACAGCAGACCTGTATTCCAGATAGTAAAGAAGCTCACCAAACCGTTCCAGCCTCGCACAGTAGCCATCAAGGACAAAAATGGTATGAAACTTGTGGACCCAAGGAAGGTGTGTCAACGATGGAAAAACTACTGTGAGGAACTATACATATAGAAGATAACATTCAGATTGATGTTCAAGAAAAGGAACCACCACCACTGAAGGAAGAAATCAAGCATGCTATGTTAGAGCTGGCTACACAAAAGGCATCCGGTCCAGATGACATAGCAGTTGAACTGCTCAGGTTCGGTGGAGAGACAACGTTGAATAAGCTCCATGAGGTCTGTATGGAAGTTTGGGAAACTGGAATTTGGCCAGAAGAATGGACGCAATCACTCTTCAT
>BRDA01007641.1:0-22103 GCA_036984385.1 Crenuchus spilurus | reverse complement strand
TCTGGTCATAGTGTCAGCGTCTTAGCCTGCTGAGTCACTTGGGGCTCTGGACTTTCGCAAGATCCGTCGTAAAAGCTGAAGCCCTCCTCTTTCTAGTCAAGTTGTTGAAAAATTAAGCATCGAATCAACCAAGTGACGTGTTGTTTTGGAATAAGCCGTGAAAACCATCTGACGTTTAATATGCATAATATGTTACCAATGTCTGAATAACACTCAGTTTGCATTCTACTCTTCCTCTTGTGACACAAACCTGAATTACAAGTTGAACCTACATAATGTCCCTGTAGTGCTGTGCAGCCTGAAAAAATTAGCACATTTAAAAGCATCTTCACTTTTAGTATTCAGCAGTAGCTTGTAAGCATGTGTTATTACATTACAAACCATAAAACACATTTTACACTAGAGTATTAGCATATTAGCTATTGCTATATACTAGCTACATACTAGCTAGCTACTGTAATTCTGGACTCTGGAATAACTCCGACCCTTTTTTATTGTTGTATCTGTTCAGGTATTGTGCTGGACTCCGGTGATGGTGTGACCCACAATGTGCCCATCTATGAGGGTTACGCCTTGCCCCACGCCATCATGCGTCTGGATCTGGCCGGTCGTGATCTGACCGACTACCTGATGAAGATCCTCACAGAGCGTGGCTACTCTTTTGTGACCACCGGTACGCAACTCAACCCACCTCATTTACATAATCTGAACCTTGAGTTACAAACATTAGAAAACAACATTTGAAATATTTGCCCCTAACAGCCGAGCGTGAGATCGTGCGTGACATCAAGGAGAAGCTGTGCTACGTTGCTCTGGACTTTGAGAATGAGATGGCCACCGCTGCCTCTTCCTCCTCTCTGGAGAAGAGCTACGAGCTTCCCGACGGTCAGGTCATCACCATCGGCAACGAGCGTTTCCGCTGCCCTGAGACCCTCTTCCAGCCTTCCTTCATTGGTACGTACAGGAATGCATGAAACAATGAATCAACGGATTTATTTTCATATCAGAACATGATTATTTTTGACTGATGTCCAAAAGGGCATGATAAAGTAAATTGAAGCATGGTGGAGGTAGTTTCTCAGAAACCGCTAACTTTGTGGGATGTTCTAGAGCCGCTGTAGTGAAATTTACTGAGAATGGACTTCTTGTACATTGAGAACAACAATGGTGCCCCACTTACTTGTGACTTTCAATTTAATTTGTGCTACATTTGTGGGTAAAAAAATCTTATTTAAGTTGAATTCAAATCCTCTTTTCTTTGGGGAATCAAACGTAAGCTTTCTTTTCTTTCATCTTTCTTTATAATGCAGAGTTAAAGGGCCCATTATTGTACAGTTTTTCCTTCAGAAACACTCCTTATAACTTGTGAGTGTGAGGGGGCGGAGCTATACTGCTTAGGCTGAATATATGTAAATAAATATGCTTTTGTGACATCACAAAAACAGTTCAAAGAGGCATAGTTTATTTGGACTGCAAGTACTGAGGAGTTAACATTACGTTTGAAAGTTTAACTATATTTACATTAAACTCAAACACTGATGACCATTTTGGTTTTCAGTCATATGACCCCTTTAACCCTTCGATGCACAACATGGGCCAAGAGAGTTTTTCTTTGCTTTCTTTGCAATGAATGAATATCCATAATTTAGGGTTTCAAATCCTTATTTTTGACCAATGACGTGCCTTAGAAGGGGTTTGCATGGTTTGTGCATTAAAGGGTTAATACCATCCGAGAGTATTTGTATTTACGTTTATGGAGAAGAGAAATGTTTCTAAGTCCCGTCTTCATTTTAATCTCAGGCATGGAGTCTGCTGGTATCCATGAGACCGCCTATAACAGCATCATGAAGTGCGACATTGACATCAGGAAGGACCTGTACGCCAACAACGTCCTGTCCGGTGGCACCACCATGTACCCCGGTATTGCTGACCGTATGCAGAAGGAGATCACTGCCCTGGCCCCCAGCACCATGAAGATCAAGGTATAAGCAAGAGAAATACACAGACTAATAAACATAGTCTTGTTTACAGCTTCGGGAATAATCTAGAATATGTTACTTCTATAAAATAAACAATACGTCACAGTTGGTACATTTTATAACATTTTAATGTATAATCCTTGACACATTTTTTATTTATATTATGCCACTATAGAGCCCCTGAGGTGATTTTAAGGGTTAATTGTTATAAAGTGTGGCCACACATTATTATATTGAGGCCACGAGATAATAAAATAAGGCCACAAAATAATTTCCAGGCCATTATCTTTCTTGTGACCACTGATTAATATAGTGATGCCACATTAATACATCATTCTGTGCTCACAACTTAAATTGTGGCCTTGAAATATTAATTTGTGGCCTCAAAATAATATTTTTCACCACGTCACCTCAAGGCAGAGGTCCTGGAGATCTACAACCGTGCCCAATTTAACTCAGCCTGATATACGTAAAGAAGACATTGAGGATTATCTGAATGTCAGAGTCAGGTGTGCTGGATCTCCAGGACCAAGCTTGGGCATCTCTGCCTCAAGGGCTCTGTAGACCAGTTTATACATGAATCCATTATACCAGGAGTGGCCAATCCTGGTCTTGGAGATCTACCACCTTGCCCAGTTTAGCTCCATTTGATTCAGGTACTGATGACTTTGAGGATCAGATGATCAGGTGTGTTGGATCTGAGCTCTCCAGGACGGTAGATCTCCAGTACCAGGATTGGGTACCGCTGCTTTACCTCAATCCAAACCAAGGCATCAACAATTTGGTGATTAATTTCCCCTCCTTTCTGATCTACAGATCATTGCTCCTCCTGAGCGTAAGTACTCCGTCTGGATCGGTGGCTCCATCCTGGCTTCCCTGTCCACCTTCCAGCAGATGTGGATCACCAAGCAGGAGTACGACGAGGCCGGCCCCAGCATTGTCCACCGCAAGTGCTTCTAAGCTGCCCACGTCCACCTCTCTCTCTCTCTCTCTCTCTCTGCCTCCTTCAAGCTCAGGAACTCAGCCACGGCCTGCTGCTGTCGTGTTGTCGTGGGTTAACTACATTCTCAAAACGTGTCACTTCCCATCGAAGCTCCTCTGCGTAAATCCAGTTTACATTAAACTGAGAGAAATACACCAATGAGAGTGGGGAAGAAACAGGGAGCCATCGCACCCACTCCTGTATGAGAAAACTTGTTTTTGGCAACTGTAACTTAACATTCTAATGCTACGAAGAACCACAATAAGTACCAACATTTCACCCAAAAATGCGGACTCTGGAACCAGTGATCATATAGGAACAGTGAGCTTTATAATAGTCTGCCATGAAACAGTGCTCAGTAGCTACGTCAGTGGGCCACGACTAAAGATTTGGGTGATCAAATCTTTCTTTCCACAGCACTCTGCTTCAGGCCGTTCAACAGAGAAATTTACAAAATGTGCCTTACATCCATCCTATCCTACCTCTCTCTGTCTGTGCATTTGTGGCCCAATGTTCAACAGACAAATAAAAATGGAAAAATTTATTTTTAAACATGGCTGTCCTTGTGTATTAATCTCAGTCCATGTATTCGTATACTTGGTTGTTCTATTCATTTGTCAAAAGCACATGATACTATTTGGACTATCTTTTAGTTTGTTTAGGCTGACGTTATGTACTGCAACTTTTGTTGCATGAAATGCCGCACAATTTTCATGCAACTTGAGAGTTTTGTTGCTTGAAACATACATGACAATCAGCTGCACTTGAACTACATCCTTAGCTGGCTTTAAACTGAAACATTTATCTAAGTAGTTGCAGGCTGTGAGTTGCATGCAACATCGTTTTCATGCATCTCGAGAGTTAAGGCAGGCTTTATGGAGTGCAGCTTTTGTTGCTTGAAACATACACGAAACTTAGTTTCACTTTAATTACATAAGGCAAAATGTCCTTAGCTGGCTTTACACTGAATTTTTTACAGATAACTTTCATGCAACTTGATTGTTAAGACAGGGTTTACACAATGCAGCTTTTTTTTTTTTTTGCTTGAAACATATATGAAACTCAATTGCACTTCAATTGCAAAGCATCCTAGCTGGCTTTACTTAGCGTAAACTTTTATCTAACTAGTGGTGGGCTGTGAGTTGCATGCAGCCTAAATTTCATGCAACTTGAGAGTTAAGGCAGGCTATATATACACAGTGCAGCTTGTGTTGCTTAAAACATATATGAAGCTCAGTTGCACATAAACTGCATAATGCAAAGTGTCCTTAGCTGGTTTTACATGCTGAAACGTTCAAGCAACTAATTGCAGCATTATTTTCATGCAACTTGAGAGTTAAGGCAGGCTATACACTTGTTGCACTAACTTTTGTTGTAAAGAATCAATCTTACATGAAAAGAAACTGCACTTGACTGGCATAATATAAACTGTCCTTAACTTAGTGAGTTGCATACAGCATCTTTTTGATGCAACTTCAGAGTTAAGGCAGATTTGTTTGCTTGAAACATATGTGAAGTTAAATTGCACTTTGAAATGTTTACTGCTTAACTGTTGAGGTGCACGCAACTTACAGTCTACAACAAGTTGCATGAAAGTTAAGGACCATAAAAAGAACAAACTCTCCACTCTAAAGACTGATTGTACTTTTACTGACTAAAATGTTGAAATCAGTTCTGTTAACTGTAGCATTGATTACTCCAACACATTGATTTTAAACATCTTAGAGACTAGATTGTATTTATTTAAAATTGCATCCAGATTGATTTTTGGTAGTTTGAACAGTCAAAAACCACATGAAATCCGATTTTTGCAAATGTGATCTAAGTCAGATTTGAGGTGATTTTAATTTTAACCACCGGTGCATTAAAATAAGTACAGCATTTTTGCGGGAAACCGCCAACTTGGCAACTCTGAAGCTATGTCACCAGCGTGGCTGTAATTACTGACACCTGCACTGTTACCACAGAAACCCAAACAAATCTGATTTGAAAAACTAATTCGATTTGCCTGCAGTATGAACGTAGTATTAGTTCTTGTAACTCAGTTATGATATACTGTCCCAACTTTTTCTGATTTTGGGTGGTATTACACAGGGTCAATGATGGGGTCAGTGTGGGTTTATGGGTTCATTTATCATATATAGGCTAGCCCGTGTTCAAGCAGCTGCAAATGCTCTAAATGTCAACATTTTAATTTACACATTTATCGACTAAAACACAAACGCCAATTTTAATTATAAATCGTAAAAAAACGAGAAACACATCAAATGATCATATTTTTTCCAGAGCTGGAGTCAGGTGTTCCGCGCATGCGCAGGAGGGCGCGACGTGCCTTGGACTTGTTTTCCTATCAAACCAGCTCGGGGTGGGAATAAATACTCGTCTTGTTTTTTTGGATGTGTGGACAGGGGGACGTGAAGAGGAGAGATATGTCTTCATTTTGCTGTGATCTGGAAGTGTAAGGACGCTGGAGAGGTGAGCTTTAAACCTCTTGTTTACGATGTAAAGTCTGTTAATATGCGCTCTAATAATCGTCTTATTGGAATTCTCCGTTCCACCTTAAATCGTGCAGTAGCTGCAATAGTGAGCGCGAGACGCTTTAACCTGGCCACTGCTGTATTTAAGGTGGAACGGAGGAGCTCCAATAAGATGCGTATAAATACCACATATAATAATGTGAAAATATTAATTAGGTATGATTAATCGCTTATAAACAGTTATGCACGTGTATATTCAATGCTAACGCCCTTGTATAGGAATGGCCACTGTGGAAACATCAGTTTATGTATTATGTAAGACATATAAATAAATAATATAGGTCTACTCACAGTGACTAGGATAAGAAGATAACCTTCCTCAGCTCATAGAGAAATAGCTGTAATGAGTCAGGCAGGCCTTAGGATTAAACTGGAGCTCCACAGATGCTCCAAAATTTCTGCATAATTAAATGGCTGAGATGTAAACAAGAGTGCCTTTGTGTTAAGGATAGATCACAGTGATGGTGATGGGAACCATTTGTTTATTGAGGAAAATGATCCAGAATGACATGTTTGTGAGTAGCAAAAGTGTGTGGACCTTTAATATTAGCAAATGGCTGTTGTCGATCAGTGGGATGACAATCAGGTGTGAGTGGGTGCCATGTTTTATATAAAGAACAGAGATCCAGTGAAGTCTGATGTTCACATGTTTGTGGACGTGCATCATGACATAAACAAAGGATATTTCTGAGGAGCGCGGAAGAAGCTGTTGGTGCTCATCAGGTTACAAAACTATCTCTAAAAACTCCACCAAGCCACAGTCAGACAGATTGTTTACAAATGGAGGAAGTTCACAAGCACCCTGTCCTGGGTTTGGATATGATAGGGTAATGCCCTGCACTGTGCCCGGTGACGGGGTATGGGGGACTCACCGTGATACTGATCAGGATTAAATGGATAAGGTAATGGATGGATGAATGGATGGAATTACTTGGTATCAGATTGAAAAGAAAAGGAGTGGTATCTGAAGCGTATCATGATACTGAGGTTACAATTCAATACTGTGATATATTGCAGTTCTGTAAGCAAGGTGATATAATGCGATTATTTTAGGAAATTTGAGGAAAACTCATGAAAACAGAACTTTTATAAAAGCTTAACTACACACAGATACATAATGTCTGAATTATATGCACAGTATACATATGAAAAGATACTGAAAAGAGCTGAGTAGTAAGATTTATATCTCAATACAATGCTTACGATGCAATATATTGCAAGACAATATATAGCACATGTTTACCTTCGGTGGTAACCATCAGCTATTTTTGCGAAGTGATGCACCCTTACACTACTTGTTTACATTGAACTGGAAGAGTCTAATGGCTGAAGATTATAACACTGCCATCTAGTGGCTGGGGGTTTAAATACAACATAAAATGAGCCACTAATCTTTACAAAATAACCATTAAAGAAAAATCAATACTGTGTTTTTGAGAATCAGTACAGCATCACTACAGTTTATCCATATGTTCATACACTCCTAATAATAAACCTGTTGACTTTTCACCTGCCAGGCTCTCGTGCAAAAACAAGCCAAATGACGAGCAATAGCAATGCGGTGACGAAGAGGATCCGGACGGAGTACATGAAGAAGTTCCGGGATCCCAAATGGGAAACTTTCTCAAAATCCTACGAGGACTCGTTGAAGTACAGACTGACCCGGCGGTTATTGGAACAGGCCCACAGGCCCTTGTTTGGGGAAGGCTGGGACAGCGGCTCAGACTCCAGCGGCCGGTCCAGCCCCAGACCGCGAGGAGCAGTGGAGTCATCCAGTTCTAAACCGCACACATCCTCCTCAGAGTCCAGATACGAGAACCCGGCAGCGCAGGAGCCTTTAGAGCTGCAGGTGAACGGAGAAGTGCACACGGATGAGGGTGCTGCTTCTGCACTGGAGAACTCGCAGCCTGTAGGTAAGATAGAAATGACCACTATTCATCATCCTGAACTCTGGAGGTAAACTAAACCTTTGACACTGCTGCCTCATCTGCATCTTCACTGAACACTGTAGCCTAACAGCATACAATGTACCTCTGTTTGTTACTTATTTAATTTTCATTTTTAACCTCATTTCCATTCTAATGTGGACGGCCAATTAGCCCACTCATTCTCTATGGCTCCCCCAATGATGCCAGTGAAGTCATCAAACTCGAAGGAAAGTACAGGATCCTCAGTTCTCATATATCAGCTAACAGACACCTGAGCCAACATACATTACTTAATAGTGATGATATTTATATATAAAACAAAGACAATAATATATGAATATGTATGAAGATGTTACATTATTACTAATATTTAATAAAATGATGAAAATGTCTAAAATGAATGATGTAAGTCACATGGATGTGCTTAATGTGAGTGTCATTGGCTACAGACACTGAAACACTTCACATTTCTTCTGCTAATAGTGAGACGATCCCTAACACTGCAGCCGCTGAGCACAAACACAAAGCTAAGCGGCTGTATTCTGGCTTCATCATAACAAGTGCAATTTAGTAAAGGTTGTAGTTGAAAAACATTAGTCTGGTACATATATACACAGTATATACATCTGAATATACAGTATATACACGTACAGCTGAATGCATGTATTTCTTGATGTTTTGAAACGCCTTTAAACTCTAGCATCCATATCGAGTGTTCTTGTCATCTAAGGCCTTACTCGGATTAGACTGTACAGGGGGTCCTGGGGTAATTTGTCCTTTTACAGGAGCCCCTCTGTCTTATTTATGTCTGGATGCTCCATGTCTATGGCAGGTAATCTGTCATCATGTTATCATGTGATGCAGACATTCATGTTCGTCAAACCCCCAGAAACTCCTGTAGTTATTTTAATGCTGACCAGAGGCAGGAGGTTCAACATTGAGGAGTGTAAAATGGTAAAAACAGACGTCCTGATGAACAAATCAGATCCCAACAGGCCTTAATATACCTCAGACCTCCTTATGCAGCACTAATGAGAAGAGGGAATGTTATGCACTTCATCTGTGAGCTGGTGTTAATGTTATGGCTGAACAGTTAATTGTATATTACTGAAGTTTTGTTCCTAAACGGTTGTAAATCAGGTTTTTCTCTTAAATCGCAGAGAATGGTTACCAGCACGTGACTGATAACGGACCATCAGAGCCCGTGTCGAGGCGGAGGCACCGCGCGCCTCGCTCTGAGCCCAGTTACCCTCACCACGCGCCGGACACTGGTGAGTCCACGGACTCCGTGCTGAGGAAGCCAACCAGAGCCAAGAGCCAACCACCTTCCAGCGCCAAAGACAGAGTATCCAACCGGGACAACAGACGCTCCTTCATCCGTTACGACTGGGCCGAGAGGAACATGGAGACCAGGGAGCGCAGGAGGCCCAACATCAGAGCCTCGGTGTCAGCTGGAGAGGTGAGCGCAAGGACATGAGTCACGTTAACACCTTAGAGCTTATCTGAGTTCATCGCCACACAGTCTTCTCTTCGTAATGAATAGTAATGACTGAGGATGAGGATAATAGTACAAAGCAGTTTGTTTTTGGGCTCTAAAACAGCATTAACGACATCTTGTGTTCCACATTTTCCAAGTTGGAGTGGTAGGTATTATTAGCTGATTGGAGCTGCTTTGTCTTTCACATTAGATCCTTTATTTCTGTAAAGAGCGTAAAAATGAAACCAATACAAAGCAATACTCTGCACCAGCTCTGTAAAGAGTAACACATTTAAAAAATGCTATAAAACTATCAGACTGATCACTACTGGCAAAAATAAACTGTTTTAAAAGGAACAAGAGTCAAAAATACATTTTAATCATTTGCAGAAATTGTTCTAGAATAGTGTTCTAGAATACAACAGGGATGTGACGTGTGCATTGTTCCAGAACATATTGGTGGTATAATATATATATAAAAGCTCATTATCTACTATAAAATAAGTGTTTTTGAAATGTATTAGTGATCTAGAATAAAGCATATTTTTTAAGAATGTATGTTCTCTGTAATAAAAGCAGTGTTCCAGAATACAGTAGTACTCTATAATAGTGTTGTGTTGTTGTTTTTTAAATCATGATCTAGCAGTAAGAGTTCCAGACTGTATCAGAGATCTACAGTGTTGCAGTGTTTTAAAATATAACAGTTTTCTAGAATATAACAGGTATGTAGAATAAAGCATTATTGTTGCCTCAAGAATAAAGCAGTGTTCTAGAATATTATTGTTCATGATCAATTATTATTAATTTTGAAATTATTATTGTCATCTAGAATAAAAAAAAAATCAAACATTCTAAGATATACTGGTGTTCTAGAAAAAAGAAAAAAAAAGTGTTCTAGAATATAGTGGCGATGTTAAATAAAAGCAGCCTTCTAGAATTTTAAGATGTAAGGCTTTTTTTAAAAGTTTAAACTAAGGTATAGTTTTTAATCAAAGACTAGTATGCAAAGCAGTGTTTTATAATGTAATTTTTTAACAATGTTATCTAGAATAATAACAATCACAGAATACACTGGTGTTCTAGCATATCATGGTGATGTAGAATAAAGCATTATTTTTTTTATTAATTTAGGAAAAACAGTAGCCTTTAATAATATATCAGTGATCTAGAGTAGAGTACAGTAGTAATCTAGAATAAAGTGGTGCTGTATTGTATAGCTACTCAGGACTGCAGGTCTTTTAGGAGCCAGCTGTATCCAGTTAGCGTGATCTCATTAGCATTAGCCTAACCTGTCCCTGTTAGCCTTCAGCTGACTGGATATCACTCCAGCTCTACGGGCAGCACACTGCTAAATAATTCAGCCTGAGGAGAAGTTAGAGTAGAGTTTCAGATGAGATCCATTCCTTTAATGAGTCCAGAGAAAATGCTACAGGACTCCAGCGATGTCAGGAGGTTTCACTTATGGTTGACCTGCAGAACTTCCTTCATTGTTCTGATTGGTGTACAAAAGCCGCCCACCCTTCACTCCTGAGACTCCAGCTTCGGTGTCATTTAAAGAGAATCCAGAAACATGATCAAGGCTTTGATATCTTTGTGTAAATTGAAGACTTGAGTGTAAATGTATGTGTTAGCATTCAAAGTATTCAGTGTTAAGAACGTCTGATGACTTTGCTTAGTATGGCAGTATGCCATTTATCCCAGTGGTTTTGGTTTTTCTACCTATTCTTTATAAGCCCCTCTGCCAAAATTGGTCACCTTGTGGGTTTAAGGTGGTAGTAACTTCAGGCTCCTGCAGATGTCACAAAGTCAGATGTTCATGATAAAGGAGTGATTGTATTTGGGGGTTAAAGGTCAGAGTGTGAAGGAAGTAGCTGAATTTGCAGGAAGTGTACAGTCATACAGGTCTACCAGCAGTGCTAACAATGCCAGTCTACAGGACCTTCTCCTCAGAACTGTGGTGGACAGCACACAAAGCTGAAGGTCTCTTGCTCCACTCTGCTCCATATGTTGGTGGTCTGCAGGTCTCTGTGGAGAGTTCTTCCAGAAACTGGTTGTGAAGCACTTATGTTGACTTCTAGAAGCAATTCTTGTATAGAAATAAAGAGATTTTCATTCACAAGCTATGAAACATGGCGACAGTCTCTGTCCATCGGTTTGGTCTTTTGCCCACAGTTCTGAGCGTTTCCTGTAGACTGGGGTTTTTACTAGGGGTGAAACGATTGCTCGAGTAATTAAAAAATGATCGAGTAATTTTCTGAGCCTCGAGTAATCGTTTATTTAATTTTAAAACACAACACGCTTACGTCACCCACGCACAGGAAGGAGGAGGAGGCGCGAAGATGTTTAGTTGAGAAGCAGGAATATGGAAGCGACGAGGGAAAAGAGCGACAACGTGCGAGAAGAAAACGGCAATAGGAAAACAATGCAGCGCTCTATCCAACACCATCAGAACTGACATGGTCTCTGCTGTGTATTTCAGCTACATCAGAGCGTAGGGCAAGCCTAAGTCCTGAGCATGTTGACATGCTCACGTTCCTGCATTGCAGTCAAATGCGCCTTTAAAAGGAACACAAACACACACACGGAGGCCTTTTCCTTGATTCTCCTGGAGCTGTTGGTTTAAACCACTCACAGCAGAAATGTGTGAAACTGTTCGTGCATGGACCCGTTCAGATGTTCAGAAGCTAAGATACACAACATAAAGCCAATGTTTATGCCTTTTTTATTGATTATTGCCTTATATTTTTTATACAAGAAATCTTAAGTTGAAAGTAATTTAATTTGTTTTTACTCGTGGTATTTATTTATATTTTGTGTTTTATTTATTTCTATTTGTGTTTGCAATTTAGAAATGTATGTTGTGAATTAAAAAAAAATAACCTATTTAAAAAAGGAAACCAACTGGTCATTCATTATTAAGTGAAATGTCTTGTTTTTTCTTGTGTATTTTTTATTGCACTTTAACAAAGCAAAAATATTTATCCAATTACTCGATTAATCGAATCGATTTTTCAGTAGAGTACTCAATTACTAAAATAATCCTAGTTTTATCACTGCTGGTAGACCCAGTTAGCAACACCTCAGCAACCACCTGAGAGACAGTAGCAACCAGTTAGTAACAGCAACCACATGTCAATTCCAATGACAACCACTTGTTTCAATCACCACTGTTCACAAGTATTGTTTTACTTTGATAAAAAAAAAAACATAATTCTGTTTAATTTGGCAGTATTGTTTTAGCGTCTTTAGTTGTAAAAATGTTGCTAAGATCTAAAAGGACAAATATTCTCCTCACGTAGTTCTGTTGGGCTGATTTTACTCCCCTGTAGATTCACAGGGCTGACGTTGGCGTCCAGACTCGACGGGAGTCGGAAAAGCGTGGAAAAACGTCGGACCGTCGGAGAGCGAGGTCAGCCGATCTGGAGAAATCGCGGCGATCAGAACTGGCGGTGGTGGACGACCGCTGGATGACTGAGTACATGCGCTGCTTCTCGGCCCGGCTGAGGTAGAAGCAGACAGTGGACTGAACACCTGATTCAGGATCTACTTCAGGATGTTACGGCAAATTAAAGGAATGGTTCACCACTTTTTTCAGATTTTCACAAAAAGCTGCAAATGTAAGTGGGGTCATTTTTTGTGAGTTTCAGAATGTTCAGCTATACTCTGTTGGGTTGAAGTAACACATTTGCTTGGACAGCCATTGCCATAGTTATGGCTGTTTACTTTGGTGGGTGTGTCCCAATTGCACACTAACACTAACTAGTTTTTGACTATGTGCAATGTAGTATGGTTAACAGTGTCAAATTTGAGTTTACCCAGAATTCTGCACTGCATACTCAGAACTGGTCCATTTCTGAGTATGGTGATGGACACTACTGTCCCACAATGCACTGCGTATAGGGAGGAGCTACACCTGGTAATGTTTTTAAAAAAGGCAGACAGCAGCTTGTCTGGCTACAGCAGTGACTTTTAATTTTGTAAACAAATACTTAAAACATTAAGTAAATAGACTGTTATTGTTAGCGTTTCAGTAAGAAATGTACTACTTGATTAAGAGTAATAGCTACTGTAGCTACATAGCTTGAGACGTAAGTTACATCAGCACTTCCTGTTAATAAAAAAAAAAACGTTGCATACATTAAGCATATTACTAACCTGCCAAAGTCCTGACTGTTAAGATTAGTACATAGTATACTTTATAGTGTTAGTGTTTCCAGTGCAATTGGGACACACCCAAAGTGAACTGAGCAAACTTTAGCTCAACGCACTAGTAATAATATCCTGAAACTTGGTCTGTACATTAGCAATCCCTCTGTGATTATAGTAAGTGAATGCGGGACAAAATCTGAAAAATTGGTGAACCACCCCTTTAATAGATTTTGTAAGAGATTACGGGTTGCAGGCACAGATCCCAAACCAGCATCAGAGGACTTTTTTTTTTACTTTAACTGAGATTGAACAAGTCAGGGCAGTCACTGTAAGGATTTAGAAACGGTACATAACCTCAGATCTTCATCCACATTCCATTTACATATAAACAGAAGAGAAAGAGGGAGGAGAATGTCTTATTAAACTGTGTCTGCATTTAATTTAGTCACTCTGCTGTTTTACACTTTTTATTTCCTTCATTCCAGATTTAAAGAGGCTAAAAACGAATGAAAGACTATAGACCTGAGTTAGCATTAAGCTAATGTGACCCTAAAAACTATATATACTGTATATTTTGGTGAATACGTGCACCTTTTCTCACATTTGAGCCTTTATAAACAGGTGTTTTGGTTATTTCTAGGCAGCTCAGATCAGTTTTTGTATAATAAATTCTTCAATCGAAAGAAAATAGTCACCGCGTACTCCGACAGGACTCTTGCAGCATCCATATTACACACCATGGCTGATGCAGACACTAATGTTCCTCTTATCATCTTGTCATTTATAGAAAAACATAAATTGATTATTAAATGTCCAGCTGTTTTAACTGCCTTTTCAATCTAAATTCACATAATTACATCCATCTGCAGTGTCATGAGCCCTATTCAGATTGCATTAAATGTACATGGGGGTACTGAGGCAATTTCTTCTTTTACAGAAGCTCCACTGTGATTTTATTTAAGTCCGGATGCACCGTGTCCACCAGATTTTTTCCCCTCCTGTTTATTTATTTTGTTTTACAAACTCTGAGCTCATCTGATAATTTTAGCTCTATCCATGAGCAAATTACGACTTTTCAGGCAGATGTCATCTCGTGTTTTGAAAGAGTCAGTTCCTTATCATGTGGATCCACCAAAAACATTTATAAATCACAAAAAAAGTATTAATTCACCAAAAATAAGAGACTAAATTCACCCCATGTTCATTATATACAAAAGTGAAGCTTATTGGTTTACTGGGAGCGAAAGGAGCTAAACGGCTAAAAACATTGATTACAGTCTTTTTTTAAAAATATATATAATAATATTTTATTAATTTTAGAAAGTTTACACATTTGTAACATATAATTGTCTACATAAAACATCCAGTATTGATGTTTTCTTCTAAAGCAGCCCAGTTTTTATGCAATAAAATGCTAGCAATTCGGCTAACTTGTGCTAATTAGTTAGCATGAGGCTGAGCAGAGCGGATTGTACCTAAAACTGGTGACATGTAAAAACATGACCGCAGTGCTGATTTGTTTTATGTAGTTGTTTTCTACATAATCCCAATTCTAACAGTACAGGTAACAGTATTGGTATTGGGGTATTAGAAAGGATTGAAAGGATTACTGAGTTGTGGTGATGCAGTTTTACTTTCTTTTTTTTTTAAACGGTTAAAAACTTTTTTGTTCCCGCCCCCAGCACCTAAAAACTAAGAACCACAAAGAAGAGAAAGCAGAGAATCATGGCAGGAAAACATGATTTTACTGTTTTGTGTTTTTAAAAACATGTTTTTAGGATTATAATGTCGACTGATATATACAGCCATATATTCTTCTGATTATGATTTGTTTTGCAAAATAATCATTTTTGAGAAAAATCTTTTAAATCTACTGACACTGTCTGAGGTGACTGGAAACTAAGTAGAAAATATTTAGATCGGCTCAAATGTGAAAAAATGTGACCTTCCCCTTAACTACTGCACCAGAATGAGTTAAACTGTGAGTTGATGCATTTCTAACACTATAAATGATCTGAAAGATCTTTTTCTGCTTTTACTGAATGTTTTGATGGTCTGTTTAATGGTTTGCTGTGCTGTATATTTGATGGCATTATTTGACTGTTTTAGAGCTTTTCATACTCGTTTACAAAACAAACTTTAGAAAGAACTGACTTTAGCTTTTGATACTTGAGTGGACCAAACTTCATTCCAAATTATGTTCCTGTTGAGTTTTTCCAGACAATTAAAGGAATGATTGTAATCTACAGCTCTGGAACGAATGAAGAATCCGCTGCAGATGATCCAATTTATCTGGTTGTACTGTTTATAGGTTTGTTTGACAATTACTGGCAATATTTTTTACCAAATTTCAAATGAAAGTATTCTTATTTAGAGCATTTGAAGTTTATTTGCAAAATAAATTTTAGATTTCCTCTAAAATGTTACAGGAAAGTGAAAAAACGTACTTTGGTTTTAAGGGATGTCGATGGAACCAGGCGTGTTTAAATCATTTGGGGCCATTTTAGTTCTGTTGTCATTACATTTTTGCATTATGTGAAGAACAACAGATATTTTTTTTAATATCAGAAACTGAAAAATGACCAAAAAATGGAAATTATGGACATTTTTCAAATGAATTTTCCCCCCATAAAATTGTGGTGCCCCATGCACAGTGCATGGTCCGCGTGTGTGGAGCGCCACCGCTGCACATCAGCTTCTAACACGTCTGTTTTACCAGTTTTACTCAAATCAGTCGTTTCACAAATACAGGGTTGCCAGATCCCCTAAACCGACAACCAATTTTGTAACAGAAAGTCACACTAAACCAGGGGTGCACACACTTTTTCAGCCTGCGAGCTACTTATCTAATGACTAAGTCAAAATGATCTACCTAATATAGAAATGCAAGACATATTTATTTATAAATATACTATATATTTACCCTATAATTATATAATAATAAATAATAAATATCTATATATATACCCTATAATTTATGTGTACAGTGTATGCTGGTGTACCATGAATAACTACATGAACCCATATTACACAACACAACTGTGTACATGTTTTGTCATTAGCCTACTTTACTCTGATGACTTGCACTGAATGGAATCAGTCAGGGATGCATAGTCTGGACAGTAGTTGCTGATAGCCAGCCTCAAGCAAACCTCCAAATGATCATCAGTCATAGTGGAACAATACTTGGACTTAATGATGTTCATGTGTGGAAAAAGCTGACGCTGAATAATGCAGTCAAGACAAACACACTTAAAAAATGACAAAGTCCTCCACTATGTATGGAAATGCTCAGTTTTAGGCTTAAGAACTTACAGTGACAGATGAACACGGACTGCTGGCCAACTTGAAAAACACCGTTTACAAGTCCAGATGTTGTTTTATGAAGCGATAGCGGAGACGGCCAATCGCACGTTAGCAAGAAACAACAGAGCCAATCGAATGAGCTTGTGGGCGGTCTAAAGTTAAATAGGATTTTCAGATTGAGCGGCTTGGAAACCTGCTGGGTCCTAGTGCTCGACCAGTCTCCCTGTATGTCAATCAAGTGAGATGTTTTATAGCGAGGATGGATGATAGGCTGATGTCTATTTTTTTAAATGCCATGTGATCTACTCATACTACCTTTGGGATCGACCGGTAGATCGTGATCGACGTATTATGCACCCCTGCACTAAACAAATGGAAACTAGCCCAAAATCTAAAGTGATGCATACATTTCATTGAGCTTTAAAGCTTAAATCTTCTTCAAATCTTACTTTCACATTCAATTTATTTTATTTTGTACAGAAACCCTGCAAACCACCAACTCTCAAGTTTTACCGGCAACTGTATTTTTGCAAACGTGGCAACCCTGCATAAATGTGATGCTTTTTGTTGTTGAAGTGTATACACGTGCCAGTGTGTACATGGAGCCGTTTTAGGGACAGATCGGTTCACATTACAGACAGATACAGCTCACTTACATTTGTGAATGTGAACCACTAAGATGTGGCTTTGTAATGTGAACGTAATCATAAGCCCGGTTTTCAATGGGCTTCAGTTCTGTAAATTGGACCAGACATTTGGAGTGGGCTCTTCAGTTCTTCTAGAGCTGTATATCATTTGAAAGATTTAAAATAACCTGAAACATGATCTAAATCGATCTCTTTTCTGATTAAGATAACATCTGTAGAATTCTGGGAAATTTCTGGAGAGGCCGTGTTGGCAGTGTATCGTAGGATGAATTTAGAACGGCACATAAAATGTAACACTTAAGTCTATTGAATGTTTTTGTTATAACTAGACACTTCATCGCGTTCCTTATGTTAATCATGTATTTGATGCACTTTGTTCTTTCACAGAAATGTTATGTTTTTGTGTGATTGAGATTTTGAAATGAAATTGATGGCACTAGTCATTTCACACTAGCCTATAACACCAGTTTTAGCAAATTCCACCAATGTGTCAAAAAATCTGCATGGTTACATCATTAGGGTGTAAACAAAGTCATTCAGGGTTGTTTTTATGCTGAAATGCCTAATTGTAGACAAAATTAAGTCCGATTTCACAAAGACGTTGATAGGAACCAGAAGAGTTTATCACTCTGAAAGCTACCTCACAACATGCCTGATGACTCAGAAGTTGCTTCACAAGGTTTTTTGGTTTAAAACTTATTTTTAGGATCTGTTTCCAGTGGAGGAGTACATACAGGGTGTTTTTTTAGATTTATCACCATTTTACCATCATCAGCATTACATATAAAAGCTCAGAAGACACAGGAAGGTTCACTGGTGGTTTTGGAGGCATTGTGACATTCGGTTCCTATCACCACCATTGTGAAGAATTGAGCATTTCACATCAAAACACTTTGACAATTGAAGTATGCAGACATAATGGTGGAGACATCCTTTAATTTATGATGTTATTCCTCTTATCACATCACGGGGGTACGGTAAGGTTGCAGTGAAGATTTCGATGGACCAAAAACTCATAATTACAGGTTCATTCATTTCCAGCAGACGTTCTCTTTACTCTTGATACCTGCGCAGCTTAGTATTTCGAGTTTGCCTATTCGGATTGCTTCATTTGCTCGTGCTCGAGAATATAAATATAAGAAAATACACTGTACATAATTATTTACAACAGAGGATGTGACTCTATTCAGAATGTTATTATTTATATTACTGATAAAATGTATTCTCTTGATTGACTTGCTGATTATTTAGCAACAATGTTTACATTTTTAACCACTGTATTTGTATTTGGAGATAAAAAAAAAAAAATGAACGTGTGAAATGAAACATGCACAATTATATATTTTCATTTGTGAATAAATCCACTTTGGAGCATTGCTGTGAATAAAACCATGTTTGAGTAACATCATGTTTGTTTTAGTGTTTCTGTAGTGTAAGATGTAAAACATAGAAAACTATTGTTAAGAGGTGTGAATTAGTCTGAACATTACCCTGGCTAATTTAAGAGGTCAAATCAGAGCCCTAAGTTACCAGAATAATACGTTACAAGGGTCCAATATTACAAGTTTCCTATGTTACCAGAGTAATAGGTTTCAAGGGTCCAATGTTACAAGGGTTTCATGTTCCCAGAGTCCTATGCTACCAGAGCCCTATGTTACAAGTTTCTATGTTACCAGAGTCCCGTGTTACATGTTTCTTATGTTTCCAGAGTCCCAAGTTACCAGAGTAATAGGTTACAAGGGTCCAGTATTACCAGAGAAATAGGTTACTAGAGTCCTATGTTACAAGTGTTCAGTGTTACCAGAGTAATGGGTTACCAGAGTCTTGTGTTGCAGTGGTTTGAGGTTACCGGAGTCCTACTTTACCAGAGCCCTATGTTAGAAGTTTCCTATGTTCATGTGTTTATGTGGCCTGTAGTGACTTAAAAACACAATTTGGTGCCCCCCCAGTGGACAAATTGTCAGTGACTGTGTATTGTTTATCTAACCCTAACATAACACATGTCCACCCAACAAGAAGTTATGAAGGTAAAGGTCTGAATGGGATTCTTGAATGCCCTGGCAGTGTATACAGGGCATTTTAATGTATTTATTGATGATTAGTAACACTCTTGTGGGTCTGTGAGGCTGAATGAAGCTTCATGGAAAGCGCTGGAGTTGTGGATGCTATCTGATTTGCTGAATGAACAGTGGTATGAGGGCTGAATAGCATTGCATGATGTAACAATTGGCAGGGGAGCTTTTACACGAGTGTGAAGGTTTCTAGCCTGGTCACTTAAGCACTGCTCTTAGTGACCACCTGTCCACTGTCTGTCCACACGGACAGCTGTCTGGGAGGAGTTACTAACTTTCCAATGGGTCACTTATGCTGAGGATTAGACTCTAAAATAAAGGTCTGAAGTCATTAAAATCTCTCTGAAAAGTCTTTACAAAGTGATAGTTCTTGATCCAAACCACTTTAGTGAATGTCGGGGTTCTGCGAGAGCCGAAAACCATTTAGGAACCTTTATTTTGTTATTATTTGTATTTGTAATTATTTTGACTTTACATACCCAGCAGGCACAGAACTTCATCACAACATTGTTTCAATGTTGCAAGAATGTAGACAACATTATCAGAACGTTGTCACAATGTCATTATCACAAAGAAAGACTTATCATTTTAATTCAATTACAATATCAATTAAATATTTAAATTAAGATACATCTGTTTTCTCTTAAACTGTAAATACAAGATGGAAGCCATTCAGGAATTTTTACTTTAATGTTTCTTGGAGAGAGAAATTGAGACACATGTGAGATTGAGAAAGAAGAGAGCAACTGAGAAAGACAGACAGCAAAAATGAGGAGAGAGAGAATAAGACAAAGAGAGATTGAAACACAGACAATGAGAATGAGAGAGACAGAGTGAGTGAGAACGAGACAGAGAAACAGAATAACAATGAGAAAGACTGAGACAGATGGTGAGTGAGAGATAAAGAGAGAGAGAGTGAGTGAGAATGAGATGGAGAGAAACAGAGAATGACAAAGAGAAAGACAGAGACATTGAGTGAGAGAGAAAGGAAATGAGACTGAGAGACAGAATGAGATGTAGAAAGGCAGTGAGAGATAAAAAGAGAATGAGACAGAATGTGAGAGAGGCAGAATGAGTGAGAATGAGACAGAGAAAGAGAATAACAATGAGAAAGACAGACAGTGAGTGAGAGATAAAGAGAGAATGAGAGAAAGGAAATGAGACTGAGAGACAGAATGAGATGTAGAAAGGCAGTGAGAGATAAAAAGAGAATGAGACAGAATGTGAGAGAGGCAGAATGAGTGAGAATGAGACAGAGAAAGAGAATAACAATGAGAAAGACAGACAGTGAGTGAGAGATAAAGAGAGAATGAGAGAAAGGAAATGAGACTGAGAGACAGAATGAGATGTAGAAAGGCAGTGAGAGATAAAAAGAGAATGAGACAGAATGTGAGAGAGGCAGAATGAGTGAGAATGAGACAGAGAAAGAGAATAACAATGAGAAAGACAGACAGTGAGTGAGAGATAAAGAGAGAATGAGAGAAAGGAAATGAGACTGAGAGACAGAATGAGATGGAGAAAGGCAGTGAGAGATAAAGACAGAATGAGACAAAGAGAATGAGACAGAATGTGAGAGAGGCAGAATGAGTGAGAATGAGACAGAGAAATGGAGAATGACAAGGAGAAAAACAGACAGTGAGTGAGAGAAAGAAGGAGATGAACTGAGAGACAGAATGAGATGGAGAGAGGCAGTGAATGAGACAATGCGAGACAGAAATAGAGAATAATAAAACAAAGAGAATGAGACACAGATACAGAGAATGAGCTAGAAAAAGAGACAAATGAGAGAAATGAGACTGCGAGGAAGAGAAACAATAAGCAACAGAGAATGAGAATAAGAGGGGGATGCTGAGAGAGAGAGAGAGAGAGAAGGATACAGTAAGTGTTTGTGAAATGTCAGTAAAGAGTTAAAAGCTGAACAGCTGACAGATAAAACTTCAGATTACAGAGAGAGCAGCGGTCCAGCTGTTGACCACACGCTACTAGTGTTTTCATTACACTAATCCCCGTGTTCTGTGTGTGTGTGTGTGTCAGCAGCACCTGTCTCTGATACACTCACACCAGCTGAGAGGATTTTAAAGTGTGACAATGAATCACTCTTCTTCAGCATCTGCTGACACTTAAAGGAACTTCAGTGTTTCTCAATTTAATCGGACGTCGGACTGTCGATTTCCACAAACAGTCGTTTCTACATGTTCTCCCTGTGCTGAGAAAAGAGCAGAGAAACACAGACTCTAAACATCAAACTTTACACTCTAGACTCTGAGCCTTACAATTACAAGTCAGCCGGGCAGATGTCTGCTGTCCACTGTACAGCACTTGTTAGAATTTCTCAAGGAATCTCACTTGGATTTGATCTCAAGTCTGTCTCACACTCAATTGGTTTTGATCTTGACTCTGTCTTACTTTCACCTGAATTCAATCTCGACTGTCTCGCTCTCATTTGGATACAGTCTTGACTTGGTCTCACTCTCATTTAGATTCCATCTTGATCTCGACTTGGTCTCACTCTGTTTTGGATTTGATCTTGATTTGGACTCTCGCTCTGTTTTGATTCAGTCTTAACTTTATCTCAGTTTCTTTTAAAATCATTCATGGTTTGACTTTGTTTGCATTTTGTCCACCTCAGTCTCTGTCCAGAAAATGACAGAATAAAAGTGAGAGCAAGAACAAGTCAAGACTGACTCCAAATACAGTTATGGCAGCAAGTGTTGGCACCCCTGAATTTTTTCCAGAAAATGAAGTTTTTCTCCCAGAAAATTATTGCAATTACACATGTTTTGTTATACACATGTTTATTTCCTTTGTGTGTATTGGAACAACACAAAAAACAGAGGGAAAAAAGGCAAATTTGACATAATTTTACACAAAACTCCAAAAATGGGCCGGACAGAATTATTGGCACCTTTTCAAAATTGAGGGTAAATAACATTGTTTCAAGCATGTGATGCTCATTCAAACTCACCTGTGATAAGTAACAGGTGTGGGCAATTTAAAAACCACACCTGAAACCAGATAAAAAGGAG
>BRDA01007639.1:0-12741 GCA_036984385.1 Crenuchus spilurus | reverse complement strand
TGGGGAGCCGTTTGGGAGCCGAAAGAGCCGGCTCTCCACAGTAAAGAGAGCCATTAGAGCCGCATCTCAAAATAGAGCCGAAAATCCCATCACTAATTCTTTAATGGGTTTTATTTTCTCTCAGCAAAATACACAGAGAAATGGTAGCAGTAAAAACCTCCTCACACACATTTCATTCAGACCATTATCTATCCCTGACATGTCCCACACTGGCGGTAAGGCGCTGTCCCTATCCTAACAGTCACACACAAACACCACTTTAACACAATTAACACAAATAGAACCCCACTTAATTTACCCCTAAGCTAAATTAAAACACATTTAAACCACAACAGCCCACCCCAACAGACCCATGGGAAATATGCAAACCGGCGCACGGCCAGTGGATGCCTGAAACACCATAATATGTACTGTACAACAGTTGGGTACGTGCATGCTCCAATATTCAAACGCTATTGGCTGGTGTTTGGATGGCTGTACAAGGCCAGCTCTCATTGACTGATCCGCACAACACACAGCCACGAAGTGAAAGTGGCTCTCAGAGAGCGAGAGAGAGAACACTTTATTTTCTATGTCTTTACCCGTGTTTCTGAAGTGTTAAAGATGATAGTTTAAGGCATATGGTTGGATTTAACCATCAAAATAGGTACTTATAAGCACTTTTGGGGGGGGGTTACAAGTATTCACAGATTTGCACTATTCGCAGTAGGTTCTGGTCCCTAACCCCAGCGAATACGGGGGGTTTACTGTTTACACATACAAGTGTTTTGGAAGTATATAGACTGCTGATTTTGCAAGTTTTCCCACCTACAAATAATGGAAAGGTCTGTAATTTTTATCATAGGTACACTTCAACTGTGAGAGACAGAATCTAAAAAAATTCACATTGTATGAAAAGCTCCCCAAAATGTCTCCACACCCAGACTTAACAGTTGGGATGGTGTTCTTGGGGTTGTACTCATCCTTCTTCTTCCTCCAAACATGGAGAGTGGAGCTGATAAAAAAACAACAACTTTATTTTGGTCTCATCTGACCACACAACCTTCTCCAGGATCATCCAGATGGTCATTGGCGAACTTCAAACAGGCCTAGACATGTGCTGGTGTGAGCAGGGGGACCTTGTGTGCACTGCAGGATTTTAAACCATGTTGGCATAGTGTGTTACTAATGGTCCTCTTTGAGACTGTGGTCCCAGCTCTCTTCAGGTAATTGACCAGGTCTTCCAGTGTAGCTTTGGGCTGATTCCTGACCTTTCTCAGAATCATCCTTATCTCAAAAGGCGAGATCTTGCATGGAGCCCCAGACCAAGGAAGACTAACAGCCTTCTTGTGTTTCTTTCATTTTCTAATAACTAATATTAGTTCAGAATATTTTACAATTTCATAATATCTAATGTGTGAACAGTTGTTGCCTTCTCACCAAGCAGTTTGACTATTGTCCTGTAGCCCATCCCAGTCTTGTGCAGGTCTACAATTTTGTCCCTGGTGTCCTTGGACTGTGATTGATTAAGTGTGTGGACAGGTGCCTATTATACAGGTAACAAGTTCAAACATGTGCAATTAATACAGGTAATGAGTGCAGAATAGGAGGGCTACTTAAAGAAACACAAACAGGTCTGCGAGAGCCAGAATTCTTGTTGGTTGGCATGTGATCAAATACTTATTGCATGAAATAAAATGCAAATTAATTATTTAAAAATAATACAATGTGAATTTCTGGATTCTTTTTTAGATTCTTTAGATTCTGTCTCACAGGTGAAGTGCACCTATGCTTATTTTCCCCACTGTACTTCGTAAAAGTACATTAAAACAATACTTGTATAATACAATGCCTGTATAATTCTTAGAGATAAGGAGAGGTTGGAAAATAATTATATAAAAAATAATGACTGGAAAATATTTATACATAAACCCGAAGAATTATTCATTATTAACTTTGATCACATAAGATTATTTAAGTTGTCACTGTAAGATCTCACAGAAAGTACAACACTAACATATCACATTTAACACTGGACTGGATCACAGCCTATATCACAGTTTATATTCCTCATAACTCATATCCACTCCTCAATACCCAATATCAGACTGGTGTCATCTCTAATTTCAAAAGCAGACTTTGTCCATTAATGCCACTGAAATGAAAGTGATATACAAAATAAAGTTTTCATAACTGAAATTGAAGTGCTGTAAACCTCAAAGGCAGATATACTTTATGTGCATGCTGGCTTATATATTATAAAAGAATTATATTTAAAATCTTGTTACCAGTCTGAGTCTGTGTAGAGATGGGTGGGTTTATATTTTCATCCATCTTCCCTCTCTCCTGATCCACTGTATCCATTTTAACATAAC
Organism: Crenuchus spilurus; assembly: GCA_036984385.1. Classification (NCBI taxonomy): domain Eukaryota; kingdom Metazoa; phylum Chordata; class Actinopteri; order Characiformes; family Crenuchidae; genus Crenuchus; species Crenuchus spilurus. The sequence goes on along the minus strand of BRDA01007639.1, from coordinate 10,387 downwards.
AGGCAACTTCCTGATCAGAAACAAAGTGTAAATGACTAGAAAGTGAAAGAGAAAGCTGTACTGACATTGACTCGGTTAAAAAAAAAAAAAAAACAACAACTGAATGAACAAATCCAAAATAAAATAAATCAGCAAAGATAAATAAATGTGAGGGAACAATTAAGATTTAATTAATAAAAGCAGAAAATGAAACCAAGCCAGGAAGTAATGGTTAAGGTTGATTAATGACTAATAAAACTATGCAGAAAAATAATAATTGTGTTAGTGGTAAAGAGAAATGCAGTAACACAAGCAAAAAAAAGTAAAGCATAGTCAATTACATTTAAACAAAAAAGATAAAAAGCAAACAAAATTTTAAAACAACCAAGTAAAAAGATGAGAAATAATTAAAGACAGTACAATTTTAACCAACCAAATGAGATTAAATAAATAAATGATTGGATTAAGATTCACCAATTTGCCCAATCACCAATGTGATTTTCACACAACGGAATTTGACATTTAACCCATTCGTGCAGTGAAACAGACACACAGTGAACACACTAGGCTGTGAGAATTTGTGCCCAAAGCGGTGGGCATCCCTTATCCACCGGCGAGCAGTTAGGAGGTTAGGTGCCTTGCTCAAGGGCACTTCAGTCATGTCCTGTCTGGGGCTCAAACCGGCGACCTTCTGGTCACAAGACCAGATCCTTACCACTAGACCATGGCTGCCACCTTAAAAAAAATGCTCGTGGCCCGTACGGGGATGAAATAACATTAAATAAAAACAAATGAAAACATGAACACAGAGATGACTCTGAGCATCTGATACTATAGCATCTAAAAAATCTATATTGTGAACAAGCTGTTTTGTTCATAATTTAATTCAACAATTCAAATGATTTATAGCCACTTCACTTCACATAGTGACATCTCAAGTCTTTTTTTGTTTAATATTGATCAGTTTGGCTTATTGCTGATGAATTGGCTGATAGTCAGTAGAAGTCCTGCTGGAAAAGGAAATCAGCATAAAGCTTGTCAGCAGATGTAAGCATGAAGTGCTCTAAAATCTCCTGCTAGATGCTGTGTTGACCAGTGTTAATTTCGTTAACGATAATTATGACGAAAAATATTCGTTTACGATCATTTTTTCGCTGCCACACAAAACAAAATGGATTGCAAAGTTTGTGGATTTAAAATAACGGAAAAATACGAAGAACCTCAAGAGGTCCTCAGTTCACACCACCACGAGCTTTACAAAAAGGTAAGCTAACGTAGCGAGTGTAGCTAGCTAGCTAGCTGTTAACTAGTTAGCTAACGGTGATGAATCTGTATATCTGATATGTTTCATTTTTTTATTTTTCAATGTATAAAGAGGATATGTGCAATCCATTATCATTATAGCTGTTTAGGTTAAATAGATCACAAACACACGTTTCATTTTAAATACAGCCATATAACGAAACGAAGAGGAAAGGCACGTAAACCGTGGTAGTCCACAGTAAGTGCAAGTTAATGTTAGCCAACAGGAACGAGTAAAAGAAATGAGGAAATGCCAGCACACTGGAGAAACCCAACTCTTTTCCTCTTAATCTAACCTTTATCGTTTGTGACGGAAAGCTCAGAGGGCAGACTTCTCTCATGTGTCTGTTGTTTGTTATACTGGATATTTACACATATAAATCATTTCTTGTTTTTAAGAGGCTGTCAAGGGATTGCTGTTAATGTGTGTTTAGTCACATTGATACCAAATTGTATTTACATACTACGTTTTGTCATGTAAAAGTTAAACGCAAAGTGTTTTAGAAAAAGAAAAATGGGCCAACTTTCTTCCACAATATCTGATGTCATTGTTTTATTAAATGTAACAAAAATTAAAGACTATTGTTTTATTAAAATAACAGTAAGCAGTCTAAAAATAGCTCTAATTTAAAATAGTGTAACTAAAAAATACAACTAAAATTAGATTCAATATTTTAAACATTAATTGACTAAAACTAGACTAAAATGTTTTCAGTTTTCGTCAACAAAAACTAGACTAAAACTAACAATAACTACATGACTAAAATTTGACTAAAACTAATATACATTTTAGTCAGAAGACTAGGACTAAAACTAAATCAAAATCTCCTGTCAAAATTAACACTGGTGTTGACTTTGGACTAAACACAGTGGAGCAACAGCAGCAGATGACTTGACACCTTTAAAGCATCACAGACTGCAGAAACTGCACACTGGACTTCAGACACTAGGATTGTGTGTCTTTCCACTCTTCCTCCAGACTCTAGCAGCTGATTTACGAATGAAATGTAAAAGTGACTTTCATCTAAAAAGAGGACTTTGTACTGAGTAACAGTCCAGTTCTGGTTCTGATTAGTCCAGGTAAAACACTTCTGATGTTGTCTCTGGTTCAGGAGTGTTGATATTAGTGAATGTGACAGTTGTAGCTCTGAGAGATACACTATTTATACTGTTTACAGTCATTTACTCAAACTCACCATCACACATTATTATCATCTGAGAGTCTGGATTTATGACTTTAATGAGCTGTAAGTCATACTGATCAATATTAAAACTTGTAGACTTTAAATATGTTGCTTTATGTGTAATTAATATAAAGTAGGTGACCGTGTACGTCTGTGAATTATAAACAATGAACTATTTCACGATATTGAATTATTTGAGCTTCACCTGTAAACAGAGAACAGAAATTGATGTTTACCTTTAGATACACAGACAGGCAGCTGATCAGTCGATCTGTGTGTAAATGAATGTAAACGAGTAATAAACACAGCAGACGTGCAAACGGATTAAAGCTCCTGGGGATTATTAACTCCTCTTTTCTCCCGCCCGGTTAGTCCAGCAGACAGCTCAGACTTTTCTTTAGTGCATATACTCAGTATCTATAAGAATAAAGAGGAATAAAATAGGCGTTTAATAAATCCTGAACCTGCAGCAGCTCCAGCTAAACCCGGCGAGCTTCATTATTCATTCAAACACCTGTATTTTCTCTAAACATAAATAATAACTGAACCTGTGTGTAAATCAGCTGTTTGTCCAGTACATTCTGGGTCTGGACACGCAATAAAACAGCCGGACAAAAACAAACTGAAATCATCTCATTAGTCCAGCTCGGTAAACAAGCAACTACGCTAGTTCCGCGAACACCGCTACAAAATAAAAGTCCCATTTCCGTGTGTACACAGATGCAGCTCGTTCACCTCAGGAATAAAAGCCCTGTTCACATGGTTTTGGTAGGAACCACACTCTGGAGGCTCTAAAAGCTATCACACATAAATACACTTGGTTATGAATACAGTGCCTGTTGTCTGAGAAATACTTCTTTTTCTGGAAAAAAAATCATGGGTGCCAACACTTTCGTCCATGACTGTATATATATACCTTTATGAAGGAACGAGTTGACTTATTCAGGCAGATGTTTTAATGCATTTTTACTTATTCAGGCAGATGTTTTAATGCATTTTTACTTACGACTTTATACACACTTGCCTTACACTACCACGTTTTAGATGTTAATACAGTGGAACCTGAACCTGAAACTCAAAATGAATGAGACACGTTTGTTTACAAAGCGCCGAACAAGTCTCTTTCTCTGCAGTGATTCAACACTTACGCTCGCAAGTGACTCCTAGTGGCGGGTGGCGGAAGCTAGCTCGCTCTCGCTTGTAGCTCAAATCTTGGCAGGCAACACAAAGCAAAAAAATCTATGTAACGGTGTCTCATACCTCTGAAAATTCATAAGTTGGGTCACTAAGTCAAGGTTCCACTGTATATGAAATGGTGCTTAAAGCACCCGAAATATTCAGTAATTGTATAAATTAGGGTGACCATATTTTCATTTGGGGAAAACCAGTTCTGTAGGCTATTGGAAAAAAATAAATTAACAAATGACACACAATAACAATAACACACTGTGCACAAGGCTTCCCATTTGTCTCGTACCGGTCTGAAAGCGGGGAAACTCTTTTGTAAATCGTCGGTAAACACTTGAGCTTCGGCATGTTGCTTGCGTACTGTCAGTCACGCTGTCTACATTCTGATTAAGACCAGGGCTGCCCTGACTGACGCGGCTCCGGGATTACGTCACACGCAGCGCCGTGAGCAGTGCCCTAGTGCCTGTAAATTAAAATTTTAATGGTCCAGTGAAGGTAATTTAAAAACCAGGACATTTCCTCACTTTAAAATAAAAAACCCGGGACGCCCGGGACAGGACGTGAAATACGGACGTTTGGTCACCCTATAGTATAAATAAATCCCCCAAAAACAGAAGTCAGGGAATGTGTGTTTCAACTTTTACTCCTCTACTCTTACGATGCCGCGCATGGTCAAGTGTCAACATGAACGACAGATGACTCACAGGACTATATAGGATTTGCGTTAACTGCACTGTTTATTATCATGTTAACTTCGACAGCCCTAGTTTTTTAATAGTCCAAAATCTTTTCAACTATCATACACAATGTCTCCCAGAAAATGATTGCAATGACACATGTTTTGTTATAGCCTCTGGAACTGGGTGCCTTGACTGTGTGCAAGGCATCATGAAATCTGAAGATTACCAAAGGATTTTGGGTCACAATGTACAGCCCAGTTTCAGAAAGCTGGGTTTGCGCCCTAGGTCATGGGTCCTCCAGTAGGACAATGACCTCAAACACACTTCAAAAAGCACCCAGAAATGGATGGAAACAAAGCGCTGGAGAGTTCTAAAGTGGCCAGCAATGAGTCCGGATCTAAATCCCATTGAACACCTGTGGAGAGATCTTAAAATTGCTGTTGGGAGAAGGCACCCCTCAAATATGAGAGACTTGGAGCAGTTTGCAAAAGAAGAGTTTTCCAAAATTCCAGTTGAGAGGTGTAAGGAGCTTGTTGATGGTTATAGGAAGCGATTGATTTAAGTTATTTTTTCCAAAGGGTGTGCAACCAAATATTAAGTTGACGGTGCCAATAATTTTGTCCGGCCAATTTTTGGAGTTTTGTGTAAAATTATGTCAAATTTGCCTTTTTTTCCTCTGCTTTTTGTGTTGTTCCAATACACACAAAGGAAGTAAACATGTGTATAACAAAATATGTGTAATTGCAATAATTTTCTGGGAGAAATACTTAATTTTCTAGAAAAAAATTTAGGGGTGCCAACACTTTCGGCCATGACTGTATCTCCTTATTTCTGCCACCAGTCTGTCTTCAGAATTCTCCATAAAAAGTGATTAATTGTGATTAACTATATGAAATTCTGAGATTAATCGTGATTAAATTTTTTTACTGCTTGACAACCCTAAAAAAGGGATGCACGCAGGGTGTTGTATAGCAAAATAGTCCCGAAAGATATTGTAGCGTGTCATGGAGGGAGGCATAATGATGAGGCAAAGTCATCATTTAAGCAGGCTTATTGACAAGAGAGAACAACACTGACTGACAGTCAAGTTACGACTGACCACCGCACACACTCAGACCCCTCTTTATATCCCACCCCCCTCCCATAGGTGCCACGCCCAGGTCCCCAATCCCACAGTCTCTCACCAAGCACACTTCTAACACACAGAACAGTATAACCCCCAGTTACCTTACCCCTAAGTTAATTTACTACACATTTAACCCCGCAACAGCCCTCCCAACAACCCCATAGAACTATGCTGGTCAGAACGTGGCCAGTGGTAGTCAAGCGGTTGCTAGCCGTCACAATATTTTCATCACAATTTTACCACTGCCAACATTACAAATAACCAATCAAGATATGTGTAGGTTCACTGATGGGTTTGCTATTCGAATATTAGAGTACTGATAAAATAATATAATAATAATGCAATTAGAGTATAAAAGCGCTAACAAATGTCCTTTTTTTATATTTTGCTAATTTACTATAACAAAAATTATGATTATCGGCATACTTTAACCTACACCTATCAATGTAATTACTATATTTGTCTGGGATTTTTTGTTGTTGTTTTATAATTCTTTTTGTCAATATGGTCAAAATTAGATTGAGATGTTAGAGCAACATATGCTTTAAGTCAGAATCTTTTCCAGAGACATCCATACATTATGCAGCATGACAATACAAAACAAAAAGAATTTTGCAATGAAAATATGATGACCAGAGAGAACATAGAGAGGGCCGACTTCCATTGCATTGCATTGTAACTGGCTGGTTGCCAGTGGCCATTTTGAATGTGTGTAACTGGATGCTGCTATTGATGCACAAGAAGGAGCGGTTGTCAGCATGGATTTTAAAATTAATCAGACGGCCCTGAAATATACCAAGAACCAGGATAACACATTTAGTGATCAGAATGACAATTTTAGGCCAATAATATGCTTGCTTGTTCTATTGATACCTTTCACTTTAAAAAATCAACTCCTAAGCATGACTCAGGTTTGCCAGTGCCACAGATTTAAATATTGTATATAAAAGTGTATATTTATATCACCATGTGGTATGTGAAGTCTCAGCTAGGTCTGTTCAGCTGTCTAATCATCAAGTGGCAGAGAATCTTGTGTTGAGTTCATGCTGGTGAGGATGCTAATTTATAGGGCCTATTTTAAGTTTGACCAGGTTTAATACATAACCTTATTTTCCACTCTAAATCTATAAAATTACACAATCATAACAGCTGTTTGGTAAATAAACATTAGTAATAGTAGTAACTTGTGTTCAAAAGCCAAACATGTGCATTACAATAGCTTGTAGTACACTCAAGAGACGTTTTTTTTAATTTACAAAACGTCACTGACACTGCAGACAAACTGCCCCAGTTACACACAATCAAAATGGAGGCCAAATTTTGTCTTTATATGGGAGTTGGCCCTCTCTATGTTCTCTCTGGTAATGACAAGCCTGTGCTGTTGTGCACATTAAGACATGTTTGCAGGAAGAATGAAAACACACATGAAGCACTTCATCACTTGATATCCTCATTGTGTCATTAAGAGGGTAAATGCTTTAGCCTAACAACTTTTTTAGGAATATGTTACAGGTCTGAAATGCATGAGTGGATGTATATTAACAGATGAAAAAATGTTGACCTGACAAAACATGAAATATCTTGGGTTCATATTGTCTGCCATGAAATAAAAGTTGATGTAAATGTAAGAAATATATACAGATGCTGGTCATAAAATTAGAATATAATGAAAAAGTTGGTTTATTTCAGTAATTCCATTCAAAAAATGAAACTTGTATATTATATTTCATTACACACAGACTGATACATTTCAAAAGTTTATTTATTTAAATTTTTATTATGATAACTGATAACTAATGAAAATCCCAAATTCAGTATATCAGAAAATTAGATTACTTAAGACCAATACGAAAAAAAAAGGATTTTTAGAAATGTTGGCCAACTGAAAAGTATGAAAATGAAAAGTATGAGCATGTACAGCACTCAGTATTTAGATGGGGTTCCTTTGGTCTGGACTACTGCAGCAGTGCGGCGTGGCATGGAGTTGATCAGTCTATGGTAGAGGTCTGCATTATCGCTGGACTCCCGCAGGACCCGCGGGACCCATCACAATACCTTGCGGCACGGGACCAAAATTAATTGTCTTTTGCGGGAGCGGTCGGTCAGTCGGTCAGTCGGTCAGTCAGTCGTCTTGGGAGCGGGACGAGACATACATCTCGAAAAATCCCGCAAAATAATAAATAGTCTAGAAAATGATGAGAATCATGCAGCTAATCAGTCAGTAAGACAGTCAAAATACTGGCAGAGCGTCAGGTAAACAGATGTCAGCCTCTCTCTCTCTCTCACACACACACACACAAACCCAAGCGCTTTCTCTCTCTCTCACCCACTCACACACTGTCTGTCTCTCTCTCTCTCTCTCTCTCTCTCTCTCACACACACACAAATGCACCTGCGCTTTCTCTCTCTCTCTCTCTCTCACCCACTCACTCTCTCTCTCTCTCTCTGTGCTGCCCTAATAATGATTCATTATAACTAAATAATATTTTGCGTTGGCCATGTCGAGGTCACGCGGTATGGGTGATGTTATCACCCAGAAGCACTTGCGGGTTGTACACAGTTGTAAAACAGTTATGAATTGTTCATATCGGTTATTTTATGCAGTTGTGTTATGCTGGCTTAGTGTTTTATTAATGTAGTCATCATCCTGTGTTGGTAGATGTGATCAATTTGTTTACGTGTTTAACTTACCATCTGTGAGATGTGGAGTAGCATTAGTGTCATAAGCAGCTCGGAGCATATTGTCTATTTGGTTTAATGATGGGAATTCCGGCTCTTTCTAGGGAGCTGGGTCTTTTGGCTCTTCTCATTAAGAAGAGCTCTTTCGGCTCCTAAGTGTCTCCTTAGATTTGATTGCAATATATAGAATAATCAATTTATTATTTTATTTCATTTTTTATTTATTATTATTATTATTATTATTAATATTATTATTATTATTGTAAATTGTTTTTTTATTATATTATTAAATTGTGTGTAAAATGAATTACGAGTGTAAAAACATACATTGTATCAAATATGTATTATTTATATGGCTTTATTTATACAAAAATAAATAATGAAATACAAAAACAAAGGCCCATCTCAAGTAAACGAACAGGTCCAATCTCTAAATGTGTATATTATTTGTAAATTTGCAACTACACTATATGAAATTGTCACATTGCAATATATACATTCTGCCTTTGAACTGTCTATCACGTTAAAATGCGTCCAAACTATGCTTCGTTTCCTGTCACTCAGTTTCCTCACCTGTCCAGCGTGTAGTCTGTCTAAAGTTCTCTCACAGGAGACTCTCCCTCTGTTCTGTGCTCACTGTGCGTCACTACGTGTGTCTGTAACCACACCCCTCCCCGCTCCGCTCCGCTCAGTGTAGAGTAGACACACAGACGCTGCCACAAATCTTGACCAATCACGTGCGGCAAAAAAAAGAAAAAATCGCCTCACTCTCAGGAGCTGGCTCCCGTCGTTCACTTCAAAGAGCCGGCTCTTAGAGCCTATCACTACCTATCACTAATTTGGTTTTTAATTTTGGTGTTCACAAGTATACATAAAAAATGATTTGCATAGTGCTTGATTCGTTCAAGTTACCTTTCTCTCCCACCGCACCACAATATGTAAGTAAGTTTTAAGTTCTGTATAGTTAATCTAGTTGATGTGAGCTACGGAGGTTACGGAGCTATAACCCTCCTTCTGTCTGTCTCAACGGGATTGTTTGTGCAACCCCACACACACCGCACGACAAACTAAACTCAACTCTCGCGCATGAATGCTCCGCCCCACCGTGAGGACTGCGGGCGGAGGTGTTTATGTGGCGGGCGGGAGCGGGGCCAGATATGATGATTTTATCCTGGAGCGGGCAGGAGTGGGACAAGAACAAGCGGGAGCGGGACTAACAAATCAGTCCCGCGCAGACCTCTAGTCTGTGGCACTGCTCAGGTGTTATGAGAGCCCAGGTTGCTCTAATAGTGGCCTTCAGCTCTTCTAAATGGTTGGGTCTGGCGTATTGCATCTTCCTCTTCACAATACCCCATAGATTTTCTATGGGGTTAAGGTCAGACGAGTTTGCTGGCCAATTAAGAACAGGGATACCATGGTCCTTAAACCAGGTACCGGTAGCTTTGGCACTGTGTGCAGGTGCCAAGTCCTGTTGGAAAATGAAATCTGCATCTACATAAAGTTGGTCAGCAGCAGGAAGCATGAAGTGCTCTTAAACTTCCTGGTACATGGCAGTCTGTGTGTAATGAATGAATATAATATACAAGTTACACTTTTTTAATGGAATTACTGAAATACAGAGTATATCATAAAAAAGGTTTAAATACAGTGGGGAAAAAAGTATTTGGTCAGCCACTGATTGTGCAAGTTCTCCAACTTAGAAAGACGAGAGAGGTCTGCAATTTTCATCTTAGGTACACTTCAACTATGAGAGACAAATGAGAGAGAAAAAATACAGGAAATCACATTGTAGGATTTTTAAATAATTTATTTGTAAATTATGGTGGAAAATCATGAGAATGTGGGGTGAGCTGAAGAGGAGAGTGCATAGGAGAAGACCCAGGACTCTGGACGATTTAGAGAGGTTGTGCAAAGAGGAATGGTGGAAGATCCCTCTTTCTGTATTCTCCCATCTTGTGAAGAGTTAAAGGAGAAGATTTAGTGCTGTCTTGTTGGCAAAAGGAGGTTGTACAAAGTACTAAAACCAGGGGTGCCAATAATTGTGGCTCACATGATTTCATTCAAAAGATTTATTTCTAATGTGTGATTTTTCCCCCAAATAAAGGCTCTTACATTAAAGCTGAGATTTTTCTCTTTTTTTGCATTGTTGTTCTATATTATTATTATTATTATTATTATTATTATTATTATTATTATTATTTTATTATTTATTAGAAGCCAAAGAACACTTCTTAACCAGGGGTGCCAAT
>BRDA01007636.1:0-37052 GCA_036984385.1 Crenuchus spilurus | reverse complement strand
TCTAAGCAAGAGGTGCCTACTGTGAAGAATGTAAAATATAAACATATTCTGATTTGTTTACTTGTTTGTTTACTAAATAATTACAGATGTGTTTACTCAGAGTTTGGTGTTTGTAGTTTGTGTTTAATATTCATATTAATCTACAGTGCAGAGCATTTTTAAATCATGAAAAACCACTGAATGTCCAGAAGGTGTGTCCACACCTTTGACTGGCACCGTATGTAAATGAAAACTTTATGTATGTGTATGATTTTTCACTTTTTAAGAGCAAATACAGCCCAGAACAAAACAGGCTAGTGGTTTCAGTTGCTGCAGCTAACAGTGAAAGTCTGGTTGTCATTGTAGCTTTTATAAATTCTTGATTCCATCCATCCATCCATCCATCATCAACCGCTTATCCGTAAATTCTTGATTCATTTGAGCAAATGATACTCCATGTGGGCCTTAACAACTCAGTGGTACAGCAGTATTCTCATTTTGTCTTTTGTCAGAAAGCAATAAAGAACATGGAGTTTGGATAGCGAGAGAGGGAAAAAGAGAGCAGGGAATGGTTATGTAATTCTCTGTTGACTCTTTTTGTGCTTCACCTGCTCCCTAAGAGCTTGATTGTGAAGTGAGACCTCCAACTGAGGCTGAGAGGGAAGAGATGATGGTTCAAGACACTTAAGAGGGATGTGTTTGTGTAAGAGAGGAGTTGGCATGGTATAGGCACTTCTAATATTATTATGTTCATTCAAATTATAGGCACTCATTCTGTTATTCTTCATAAATCTTTGCCTGACCACGTTTTTGTGGAGGTGTCAGTTGTGCCCTCATAATATTTGAAACACAGGTCTGTAGAGGTCTGCAATCTGCACAAGTACATCGCTCCAGCGGTCCTTGGAACAGAGCCAATTTTAATATTTTTTATTTTATTATTTTATCTTATTTACTTTAAGGGTGAAAAGTTTGAAGGTTAAAGTTGAAAAGCTTGTGATTGGCCAGGAAGCCAAAGGAATGGGTGATGGAGTCCTGGTTTAGGTAAACACTGATGAGCACCGCAGCATTAAGTTTTTATTGCAGAACTTACGCTTCTGCTTTTATATCCAGAATATTTTTTGACTGGGGTGGCCATGGTGGGAGGTATTGCACATAATTACATTTGATCAAAAAGGAGATGAGGTTCATATAACACAATAAGCAACACTGCTGCTGCTGTTGTAGACTGAGGTTGGGTTAGTGTTTGCAGAACAGCTCATGTAGTAGCTTGCTCAAGGGCACTTCAGTCATGTCCTGTTGGTTCAGGGGATCAATCCGATGGCCTTCCAGTCACAAGGCTGGTTTCTTAACCATAAGCTCCAGGCTGCCTCCATAAATTCCCCATTGAATTTCCATTGCACCTTAAATGGTGCTGAAGCTACATTCGGGCACCTGGTAGATTTATTATTGTCCTGGTGACTGACTGAATGTACACGAGGGATTCTGCATCATTTAAAGTAAAATGGGAAATTCAAATTAGAAGCTAAATTCAGATGTACATTCTCTGCCATACAGTTACAGTTTGCCTGCTGTTTTACTGACAGCTTGTTCTGTGCTAGATAACCATTTCAGACACTCGATGGGTGGCCAGTGGAGTCACCTATCAAATTTCAGGGTAGAAACAATAAAAAAAGTACCCTTAACCATTGTCTTTAACCCTCTGGAATTGGCTTTCCTGCCGGCGGCATATTCATGTAAAAACACTTATATAGATTTTATCCTAGAAACAAAACTAAACATACCCCAGAAACCTTAAAAGGTCTACATTTCAAATATATATAGCTTGAATCAAAATATATATTTAGAGACACATCTGTGAGAGCGACAGCTGCTCATATTTTCCAGGCAAAAGATCTGTCCACATCTGTGGAATCTGTGGAATGTGGATTGAACAAAGACTTCACACCTGACTCATAAATATTCAGTTTAGGGTTAGTGACTGAGTGAAAACAGAGTGTTAACTCACATTAGTTAAGTTTTAGAATAAAACCACATACAATTACTAAAAACTGTAATGAGCAGTGCGTAGCCAGCACCTCTGTTTATTCAGTTCTGAGCTCAAACGTCTTGACTAGAAATGTTTTGAGTGTTTTTTCACAATATCTGAAAATAGGTTTTTGGAAAGTCTTAAGTTTAGAGCAAATTTAATCAAAATATAGATTTATGACACTTTTACTGTTTCAACACTGTTGTTGCTGAGTTTGTGCTGAACAAAAGCCTGTGTAACACTTTGGGAAAATAATTTTAGGTGGGTGTAATTTGTAAAAAGTCAGGGCATGTCAGATTACATCAAGAGTGTCTGAAAAACCCTCAGACTCCAGAGGGTTAAAGACCAATTGTATAAGGCTTAAAGCTTCACTACATTCACTTTTTAAGGAGAAAGCAGCAGATTTATATATTTTAATAAGGGAACTTGTTTAAACAGTAAATTAAATGTAAAAGTGAGGACAGTGGAGAGATGGTGATTGGTCACTGGTGAATGAAGTATACAGCTTAAATAAATGAATTACAGCCCAATTTGGTGCAATTACGTAACTTAACTAAAGGTACCGAAGACAGATCTTTCAGGGTTCCACCCCAGTGATAGGAAAGATATTGCACCAGTGATGCTCCAGTACCTTTTTTAATGAGAGTGTTCAAGGACATGTGCTGTGCTCACCAAAAACCAGCAGGAAGATTGCCTTTTGGCTACAGACTTTAAGTGTGTGTGCTCTTTGCAGTATTTTCTTCTATTATTCAGGCTGTATTTTATAGTTTCTTCATAAAATGTAATTTGATGTGAACTTGTTAATGTGGTTTTTCTGAATCAATATCAGCTACGTGCTGCAGCCGGGCAGAAGTTAAGCCATCTCCACACTGGCTGCTTGATAATGGAATTCTGGACAGAGACTCGGTGAGGCTAAAGTGTGTAGCATCTCATTTCTGAAACCTGCAGCCCCCACACACACATAAAGAAGGTGTGGTGGGAGAGGAAAGAGAGAGTGACGAGAAGAGGAGAGATAGGGGGATTGAGAAAATGGTGGTGAAAATCAAGGACATCCTACAGGGACAGCCATGAGGAAAGATTACAAATGCCATTGAGAGAGAGAGAGAGAGAGAGAGAGAGAGAGAGAGAGAGAGAGAGAGAGAGGATACAGCTTCTGCAAGGGTATAGATTAAGAATATATTTATATACAGCTACACGGTATTGCACTTCAGAGTATTACTACAGTAATGGATGGTTGAATTGTGCAGCTGTGTGGGCGTACTGCCACAGTCCAGTAAAAACTATAAATTAGCCAGGAAATAGCAAACGCAGTAAAAATGACCAAGGAACCATCACTCCAGACTAAGCATGGGCACCGGTAATTGACTGAGTACAGTAGGTGCTAACCCAAATCCATACTTAAGTAAAAGTCTTGAATAATAAAGACTCAAGACATTATAAGTGCCAGCTCCAAAAAGTTGAATAGCAATAAAAAAAAGCTACTTAAGTGCTGTTTAGCTTAGCAGCAGTGGACCTTTCTTATTCTGCAGAATTTATTGTAGAAACAAGTAAAGTTTGTTGACTAAAATATTACAAGTGGACAGTATGATCAGAGGAGCGCGAGTTTGTATCTCGGCCATGCTGCTTGCCAATGACAGCCGATGCCCGAGAGAGTAAAACTGGCCGTGCTCTTTCTGGTTGGTTAGATGGCGCTCTCTCCCCATCACTACTACCATACTGCTGGCTCAGGCATCTGCCAGCTGATCCATCCGAGCTGGGGATCCTGCACTTTACTCCAAGCATCTTGACGGCCCAGCAACAATGGACCAACAGCAGTTTGAAAAGAGGCGGAGCCTGACTAAAAATACCTCAGAGGAGGCCTGAGCTAGTCTTCACCTTCCTACAGTCAAGGACATTACAAGTGATTAGGAGAGTCCTAGTGGATGGGTGGGTTGATTGGCTTCCTGTACATTTGGTTCAAAAAATAAACAAAAATTATACAAGAGTATATGTAAAAAATAGATATCATTAAAACAACTAACTTTAAATGGAAAAAAAAATACTTTGCTCTTAATGGAAGTCAATGAATTTCAGATAGTACATACTTTGTACATGCACACTCTTAAATACTTCTGGGAACTTTTTGGGAACCTCAACAAAGAAGAAAGCAGAGCACTTTTGTTGGCGCTAACCATCGCTAAGAAAACTATTCTGACAAACTGGAAATCAAGAAAAAATGTCTTCGTTAGTCAATGGGAGAACCTCCTAATAGATTATATAGCAATGGAAAAGCTATCAGCCTCTATCCAAAACAAAACTCACGAATACAAGAAAACAAGGTCAGCACTTAACAGTACTCGATTCTTAACATCTTTCACATATCCTAATAAAAATGTACAACCGAAATAAGCATTATCCCACCACATTACATCCCCCATATCTGGTACCACTACCCAATAGTACCAGTCTGAAGTCATCCAGACTGAGTGAACACATAAGGAATCATGTAGTAAACTTAAAAGTGTTAAACAAACCAAAACATGTTTTAGATTTTACTTCAAAGTAGACACACAACTGATGTCTCAAACACATTAAGAGGCAAGAAATGCAAGTCATGAACTCTTGACAAGACACAGCTGTTAACTGAAAGCCATTCCAGGTGACTACCTCATAAAGCTGACTGAGAAAATGCCAAGAAAACTGAGCAAGAGGTGCCTACTGTGAAGAATGTCAAATATAAACATATTCTGCTTTGTTTACTTGTTTGTTTACTAAATAATTACATATGTGTTTATTCATAGTTTAGATGACTTTAGTATTAATCTACAATGTAGAACATTTTCAATCATGAAAAATCACTGAATGTACATAGGCTATGTCCAAACTTTTGACTGGTACTGTAAATATAGAGATGACATCGAGCTGTGGCTCAGAGACGAATCACGTAAGAAATATAAGTACAGTAACAGCAGTACATTACATGTACAGTTACTTTGAATAGATGGTGATGCAATGAACAATCACTTTCCACCATTTTTTCGCTCAGCTTCAAACGCCTCCACAGCTCCTGTTGAATCATGGGATAGCATAATGTGCTGCTGATGCATACTTCAAAGTGTCTCCTGATTCAGTAGGTAATCTGGGTAATTTTCACATACTGCTTGATGATGAATACTGCTTATTTAGACACACTAGTCAGTCATTCTTGCCTACTGCATTCACCTACTGTATAGTAGGCAATTTCAGTTAAAACCATGGACTGCCATTGTGTCTGTCATTTAAAAGACTTATTTTCTCTGGTTATGCTAATAAAGTGATTTTCTATTTAGCTATAATGATGTAGCCTGGTTAGGGTTTATTATCCTCACTACTAGTCTTTTATTAGGCACATAATGCTTATTGCATCACTGCCCTATACAAGCTTGTAACTAGTCCAGGTTGGACTTTGCAGTCTTGCTACTGGTGGCTAATATTTCTCATAATAAACAAAAGAGAACAAAGTGTAGCATTTTGTTTACAAAATTTGCTTGTTTGTTCCATTTATACATCACCTCCTGCATGCAGGCATGAAGTATTAATAAAGGATGTCTTCTTTACCATCTCCCAGATAACAATGAAATCAGACTGGAAGCTAGTTTACGTCTCCTGCTGCTCCTCCTGCTGAGATAAAAGACCTCAGGAATCTCATGTGTCTCCTCTTGAGTTTCAGTACAGATCTCAGTAAAGTTCCATGTTGTGTTCAGATTAGACAAGATAATATCTAACGACAGGGATCTCAGGATGAACCTCTCAGTTTTGATGCTATGAATAAATATCCTTTTTGGGGGGCCAGAAGAATCTGATGTTTCCATTTTGTCTAATGCTCTTTCTCCTAAGATGTCTACTGAACTAAACATTGAACAACTCTGAGAAGAAAGTACATGGACATCATTCAGCCATAATGTTTAAACCACTTCTTTGCTTCTTCTGTGGTTGGTGTATGTAAGTTTTATTTTATTGTGAAAATTTTTAAAGTTTAGTAGATTTAAAAATTTAAATTTTAGGAGGGTGAGTCAAAAATTAGCTTTAAAAAAGTTAGTTATATTAAAACTTTTGTTGGCAATGTCTTTTCAACACTTTCTGCACTAGGTCACTGTTTTTATAACAGTTGTGCAGGTTTGAAAATGTTGCGTCAGTTCATTTATGACTGCAGTGCAACAAAAATGGCCGCCACACTTATGATTTGCATGAAAAAAAGTAGCATGCAGTTATTTGATGCAGGCATGCTTGGACACCTGCGAACAAAATTTGGAGCAATATTATATGGAAGGTGAAAGTTTCTTAAAAAGAATCATTACTGGTGACGAGACATGGATTCATCACTATGAGCCTGAGAGTAAACAGCATCCTCAATCGCCAAGAAAAATCTCAAAATTCAACCATCTGGAAAATTGATCCTTACAGTTTTCTGAGGCCAGAGATTCGAGTCTGATGAAGAGGTGAAGACAACAGTGCATTCATGGCTCACAGTTAAGACAAAAATATGCAAAATATGGAAAGTGACACATTGATTTTTATGTTGATCAGTAAGGCTTATAGCCCATGAAGATCAAAAATATATTCGAAAATTTCCGTTTGAGTCAATTACTATTGAAACAGTTACTGTAAGTTACCACAATCATTCAAAAAAAAGTGTGAAATAAGTCACTATTAGCACTTTTCCACCAAAATAACTACATTTCCACTAGTTTTAGTTGAACCGAGGATACGTCACGGTGTACGTCATCAACAAAGCAGAATTATAAACAAAGATGGCGGAGCGCATCGACTACTTGTGAGCATTTGTGCTCTTTGGTACAAATGTTTGTTTCACTTCACAAGTCAAATATTATCTTCCCTCGTCCAGCTCCACTACGCGATAGCTCCTGTTTAGATTCTCTGAAGTCCTTTTTTAGCTTCTTTAGCTTATTTATCACTCTTGAACAAACAAAACCTGGCCGAGCTAAATCCTCCACCAGCTCGCTGTAGAGTTTCTCCTTCCTAATACTCCCCTCAAGTTTCTCCTGAAACTCCGGAGAACACCAAATAGATAACAAAAACTGAGTTTCTTCAGTGGACCACTGTACGCTACGAGTCCCCTCAGTGCGCAGGCGCGTTTGGTTCGCACTGAAAAACCAAGTATTTTTTTGGTTCCCGCTGCGAACGAACGTTCCTGGTTCGGGCCGGTATTTTTGTTGGTGGAAATGCGCCGAACGGTTCAAAATTAGGTTCGTGAACCAGAACGGTGCCGGTTCCGTGTTGGTGGAAAAGTGTGCACAAATGAGCTTTTTTCATGATATTCTGATTTTGGGAAACGCACTAGTGAGTATTAAGGGGAAAACGCTGAGCAAAATGTCTGAAAATAAGTATATAGATGAACATACATTTCATGAGCAAAGCAGAAAGTTGACTTTAAACTCATGTTTGAATAGTCAACCACAAGATGCTTTGGATGTGTGCTTTTAAATTCATCCAGAATTACGGCTGCTTGGTCAGCAAGTGATTCGTCTGTCTTTTCAGTGTCTTTTTCTTCAGCCGTCTGCCCTTTGAGTGCGTTTTGTGAGCTGCAAACTTCCATTTGGAGTTGACAGGGAATGAGAGAGCTTTCTAGTCCCTTTTCCTTCCAGGTTGATTCTGAATCTGTGGAGCTTTGAATTTCTTTTCCAGCAGTTTTACTGGCAAAGCTCCAGAATGCAGGTTGACGAGGGTAACCAGCCATTCTGTTTATGAGCACAGTAACAGATGCCTACATGGTTTTACTGGGATTGATTATTAGAATAAAAAAACACTCCATGGATCAACTGCGCATTGCTTGCTGTCTTAATAAAGTGGTTCATTGTTAAGTCAGTTGTCCTCGTAGTGGATGTTTTTAATTGGTAATTCTCTGAAGGTTAATTAAGTCAGTATTTGCTGAAGTTCCAGTAATGCTGGCACACTTGTGGACCTTGACCTCGTAACATCTGTGGCTGCTTATGGTAACTCAGAATACAAATGCTCTGGGTATGATTGCTGCGATATGGCTGGATAATAGAAATTGGTTAGCTTGGAGGAAAATGGCAATGCATCGCAATGCAGTGTACATTAAATGATACACTATATGACAAGTGTATGGCTCATTCATGGCTTCTTCTGTAATTAAGTGTATTTTTTAAAATCCTGCTTTTGTTGGAGGAACCATCAGTCAAGGCTTTCTATTACATTTTGGAGCATTGCTGTGAGGATCAATCCAAACTCAACCCGAAAGCATTGGATGGTGGACCATCATTCCAGAGAACACAGAGTTACTGATCCATAGCTCAATGCTGGGGGGCTTTATACTCCTCTAGTCCAGGCCTGGCATTAGACATGGTGCCATTCGGTTCATGTTTATCTGCTCCAGAGTCCTATTCTATTGGCAGTACTTCTCTACAGGGACTAGACAAGCTGTGTGTGTGCATGTGTGTGTGCGCATTTGTCCATCTGTGTCAGCAATGGTGCAACTTAAAATTCCTAGAAGGGGAGACAGAAGTCAAAGGAGTCACATAAGCAAATCTATTTGCGATTAACTATTTGACTATGAAACTACTGCTTTTATACCTCTCTCTCTTTCTCTCGCTTTCTCTTCTTCTCCCTCTGCAGGTCTACTGCGCGAGAGCTTCATGGACGAACCTGAGAGCCTAGTGACTCTCAATCTGCTGGTGGTGGCCGCAGTCTCTGCGTTCTCCACTGGGGCGGCGCTCTCAGGCCTGGCCGTGTGCTGGATCATGGGCCAGAAGCATCGGCACCGTTCACGTAGCAACACATCCTCCTCCTCAGGTGGGAAAGAGCGAAAGAGTGAGAAGGAAAGGAGCATGCTTGGGCCAAGTGGTAGTGGTTCAGTGATGAGCGTGTCAAGACACAGTGTAACGGAGCGGTCACGTCCGCAGGGCGAGACACTCTTTGTCATGCCAAACGGCTGGGTGAAGGCTGGTGACTTGGACCCTGGGCTGCTACCTACACCCGAGCAGACACCACTGCAGCAAAAGCGTCCTCCACCAGGGCTCCTCCGCCTGTCTGATTCAGGCTCAGGCTGGGACCAGAGTCAGACCTTCCTGAACTCAGTAGGCACCCAGTGCCCACCCCCACCTCCCTCTGCCATCTTCCTGAGCTCCAAGCTCCTCCAAGGTGCTGGTGACAGACGCCTCGAGGACACCGTTGACCGCCAACGCTACGTGTCCCTCTCCAGATACCGTGAGCAAGGCGGACGACCTGGGACGCTTCTACGCAAGTCGGCAGGTGATTATGACTATCCGGTGACTCCGCAGGACTCGCCTGACCGGAGGAGAGTCGTCTCTGCACCGAGCACGCAGATGGAGTATGGTGGAGAGACCCTGCGCTGGACCCACGAGGGTTACATTTTCAGCCACGGCGCACCACCCTCCGGTCACCACTACGCCCCTGCTGGGCCGCACCTCACCCGCACTGTCCTGCACGGCTCCCGTGGCCTGATGGACTTGGCCGAGTTCAGCCACCTTCTAGGCAAGGGAGGTGGTGAGCGAGCCCCATCGGGCCAGTGAAGGGAAAGTTGAGAGAAAGGGAAGGTGCAGTGAAAAAGGAGAAAGTCCTAAAGAAGAAAATGTGAAGGGCGCAAAGCCTTGGACCTATTGTGGAGCCAGCAGGATCTGGCCAACATTTCTTTTGGCCTTTCTGTCTCTCTTTCTGTCTCTCCCTCATCCACAAGCTCTGTTTTTGATCTCTTCTCGCTCTCTCTGTCATGCTGTGATCAATCACTGGGGAAGCTCAATAACTATCACCGTCATAGCTCATGTTGCTGCAGAGGAGTATGGCTATGGCTACGCTCACATTGCGAAGGTGTAGTGGTACAGAATTTCTAGCTGTGTTCACACGCCAGGGCAAATTGGATTAAAATCTTAAAACAGAGTTCCAGATTGTTCAGAGTGCAAGTTGTAGGTGACTGATTTGTATGGCTATAATCATTTATATGGCTAGTCTAGACTGTAGCATTCATTTGACCTATTACAATGTTGCCCTACACGGTGGCTTAGTGGTTAGCACGTTCGCCTCTCAGCGCTGGGGTCTTGGGTTCGATTCCCCATCTGAGCGGAGTTTCCATGTTCTCCCCGTGTCTGCGTGGGTTTCCTCCGGGGTCTCCGGTTTCCTCCCACAATCCAAACACATGGAGGTCAGGTGAATTGGGTACTCTAAAAAAAAAAAAAAATTGTCCGTAGGTGTGTCTGTGTCTGTGTGTGTGTCACCCAGCGATGGACTGGCGCCCTGTCCTGGGCTTAGTTGAATAGTGTAATGCCCTGCCCTGCGCCCAGTGAGGGGATGGGGGACTAACCGCGACCCTAATAAGGATTAAGCGGGTGTGATAATGACTGAATGACTGACAATGTTGCCCTATTATAAAACTGTTGTGGCAGCCGATAAAAATATACTACTTAAGCCTGATATACCAAAATATACACCAAGCCTTCCTAATGTGGGCCTAGATCAGATCAGACACGACCTTGTGACCGTAATGGAAGAATTGATTTCTTTTGTTGCTAACAATTAACTGTACAAATCACTGTCGTCATCATCCAGAGTCACTTGTGGACATGCGGATCATGAATGTGGCATTATTGATTACATTATTGATTGATGACAGATATGGGTCACTTACAAGTACAGAGGTGATCCACCCAATCAGACAAGAGCAATAAGGTAAAGTTTACGTAGCCTAAGCTAAACATAAACGCCCACACACAGCCACCCATGGTCGACCACACACTGTAGAAGCTTCATCAGGAGCAACAAACTGCAGCATATGCGAATGCAGCCCCGTTAATAATGCCCATATCTATTCCACAGTGGCAGACGAAAGTAATGTCTCTTCCTCGCACACACATACACACCCTCTCTCTCGTTGATTACAGAATGTGCTGGCGTGTTCTCATTCACGGGGGATTTCCGAGCCACTGGATGTAATAAAACAGTCCAAAGGCATCGATTCCCTCTGCAGTGTGGGGACAGGGTTCCCATCTACAGTGTGGACCCATAACGTCTTCAAGTAGCAGCACATCTCCTGACCCACAATGCAACACATCAGCAGTGTCCACACTGAGATATAGAATGACGCGGTAGCATAAATAACTGTTACTGCACACACAAATGTCTCAGAGCTAAAGCCCAACTGATATGAAAGGTTTGTTAAAAATTTGACCACTATCACTTGATTTGATCAAAAATGATAGACACCTATCGTAGAGCATCTCCAAAAATTTGAATATCATGAAAAAGTGACAAAAAAATCAGAAATTCAGAATCTCAAATTATTAAAATTTTTTATTACTATTCAAACAGTATCAACATTAAAACAAAAAAGGTTTTACATGTGATATAAAATATGACAGTGTACCTTTTTGAACTAAATAATGAATACAAATAAACTTTTTGATGATATTCTAATTTTTGGAGATGCACTAGTAGTCTTTGACAGTAGACTTAACTGACGATTGTGTCAAATTTTAAATAATCACCAGAAGCTTTTGTATGATGTAGCATATATAGTAGATCATATAAGAGCCACTTATAGCCAAATACAGTGGTAATCCTACTTACGAGTTTAATCCGTGCAGGAGCCGAGCTCGTTAGCTGGTTTGCTCGTTAGCTGGATGCATTTTCCCCATAAGAATACATGTAAAACTGATTAATCTGTGTCAGCCGGCCAATATACAGTATACTTTAATATGCTAAATAATGTGTTTATATGGGTTTTTTTAAACATAAACGTGACGACGACGACGCTCGTGTAGGCTGGCCGCTAATGAGAGGGAGACCGACGGTGCTCGTGTAGGCTGGCGGCTGCATGGTTACACTTATCATATGAAAAGTAAAAGTAAAATTTATCTAACTTTCTTAGACCTTTGGCTACCTTAGCGTCGCTTTCACTAGCACTTTCACTTTCACTGGACAGCGGTCAAAGGTAATGACTGACCTCTTCTTCTACGGTAGCATCTAGGAGATGCTACTACCACAGCGCCCCTAGCGGTTTGGCATACTTGAAGAAATTTACGCTACTCGTTAGCTGGAATTTTAGTTGTTAGCTGGAACAAAAATATTCTGAGATCTCGACTCGTTACCTGGAATACTCGTTAGTAGGGATGCTCGTAAGTAGGGTTACCACTGTACTATAACATGAATTCTCACATAAGTATGTTTACATGCGCAACATTGAACTGCCCAGATGTGGGCTACTTCTGGCTAAGAAATGGCACTGCTGGCCAACTGTCGGCACTGGCAAACTGTACGTGAGCCAAATGTGGCGCTTATATTGAAAATACACATTTGAGCCCACATGTAAAATAACAGATGTGGTCCATTTCTGGGAGAGATATGGCAGTGATACCTACATCGGGCTGATATGTGGCCCAGAACTTGTCTGCCCAAGTACTGTCAATCCATGCGGCAAGTGAGCCAAGTGAAATGGGGGATGAGGGCCAGACATGGGCCGGAATAATTTAGCTATCTGGGAGTGATTCAAGCTGAACAACACAGTTTGTTCTGTATTCATTGTCAAACTAAGGTCAACTTAAGTTGCGAGATTAGAACATGCAGATCAGTACTTCCTGATCTATTGGAGATGGATTTGAACAGTGGTCCCCAATCCTGTGGCCGTGGCCTGCTGGTTAGGGATCTGGTCTATTGACCATAAAGGTTGCGGGTTTGATCCCCGGGCAGATCATGACTGAAGTGCCCTTTAGCAAGGCACCTAACCCCCAACTGCTCCCCTGTTAGCAAGGCGCCTAACCCCCAACTGCATGGATAGGGCTGCCCACCGCTTCAGCCATATGCTCCCACAGCCTAGTGTGTGTGTTTCACTGCACAGGTGGGTTAAATGTGGAGGTCAAATTCCAACATTTGGCAAACGATGAATCTAATCTAATCCTGAGTTGCAACCCTAATCTTCTCCACATCCATCGAATTACTGCATTCAGAAGTTCTTGATTAGCTGAACAGTGTGTGTTAGATTTGGTTTGGAGGTGAAACATCCAGGAAGGTAGATCTTTAGGAGGAAGTTTGGTGACCACTGCCATAGATATAGATGGACCATAGAACCTCGTATGATGTCCGGTTATTGATATTATATAGGATTTCTTACTCTAAGACTTTGTCAGGCTGTTGTGTGCATGTAAACATGCTTAATGTTGAATTCACAAATACGATGAAATTTAAAGTACGCTGTATGTTTTACAGAGCATCTTATCTTTAATATTTAATTTCTTAGCAGATGCTAATAAAGCCATGGAACCTTGATTTTCACAGTGAAATGATATATCAGTCGGGTCTTAGCGAGTGTGTGCTTGGATGTGTGCTTGCCAGTTTTCCTCAGCCAAGAGGAAAAATTGCAGGAGTGAATGAGCTAAGCCCTGGCACAGCATTAACGATCCGCTAGCTCAGACCTTCTGGCCAAACACATTGATGATCTAGAGAGCGAGAGAGAAAGAGAACACAGAGACACAGGGATTTACTATAAAGACGCGATGAGTTTTAAATTCTCAACAAGTCTCGACTACAAACCCTGTGAAAGCAAACGATGGATCCTTTCAAGTTGGACGTTTCCGGTTTTCTTTGAGTTTGTTGTGATTCCTTCCTCTTTGTACAGTGTACAGTGAATTTTCCTATCCGCTCTGAAGTGGACTGTGGTCTCGAGGTGTGCCTGACCTAGAGAGGGACGTTACGGGACTGTACGAGGGAGGACACAGTGTTGACCTACCTCTCGAGGGCGTTCAAGTGAACTTTCCTATGGACATAATTACGGAGACTGCATATTTCTACCTACAGTACATGCTCAAGAGGGCAAAGTTCCTCTTCTCCATCACTCATAATAGACTGAGAGATCGAATTCAACAATCTTTTCAGAGGAAAAGAGGGACAAATAAGAAACTTCACTCCAAATGAGGACCATTCATTTGGATGCCATGTGATGTCATTGACTATTAAGTGTTAAAGACTTGATCATACAGACTGTACTGTATTATAACAGTTTTTGATTGTTTTGTGTTTGTTTTCTTTCCACAATCTGGAAGTCTTATCAACTTTGAATTTTAAATTCATCATAAGAAGATGCCTGTACCGCAGTCTAAAGAAAACTGCCCAAAAATGTAAAATCGCCAATTTTGGTCTGAAAACTGTAGCCACAGGAAAGGAGTGCACTGTGTACTTCAATACTTCACCAAGTCCATCCTCATGGGAACAATAAGGAAACTGAATTTTATGCATTATACAGTATATTATACAAGCACTGAACCTGACTGGTCATGTATCAAACCCTCCCTTGCTGGAGAACACATGCACACATGCATGCAAAACAGCTTTCGGACCATATGAGTGGTCTACATAGGGTTGATGAGGGTCTCAGAAGTGCATTTAATCCATATGTGTCCATTTAAAAGTACGGAAACTAGGGGCTCCCAAATAGCGCAGCTGGTCAGAAGTGTTTCATCCTACTGCCAGATCAGAAGGTCAGATTCTGCCGATGTTACAGCAATGTTCTGAAGGCTTTTGAAAGAACGTGCTGTCTTGGCCACCTACTGTGGTGCTCCTGACGTTCCTCAGCTTACATACACAGCCTTTTATTTTGCATATGCACTGATTTATAAAAGTCCAATTGTAGTTTTTCACCTCTTACTTGAAATCTTTGCTCCACCCACACTTATGTTCTACTGTAGCAACTGTTGCTAGGTTGGACAAGCTTTACAAAACAATAGCAAAAATCCTATTTAATCATCATGCAGTTTGTGCAGAAGGATCTGTCCAAATTTAAAGTGTTATTAATGAGTTAAATTTATGTCGGATGCAGGTGATGCCACATTAAATAGATTGATATCAATAATAGAATAAAGTAAATAGAATATATTTTGTTTTATTGTGTAATAGCACTGATGTTGTTGTGGCAAATGTGTTGTTTTCTAATATGGAACAACTTAATATTTTAAATTGGCAACTTATAATATTCAATAAATTCAACCTAAATTAATTTGGTTGAATAGCATTTTTATCCATAATTTGTAAGACTTGTCCAAACTCTCATCAATAGCTAAGAAAGTTTTTTTGTGTGGGTGGAGCATTGATATCTGAACTAGAACATATGTGAAGCGGTGTTGATTGACACACTAACATAAATGAGGGACAAAATTTTTTTAAAATAATAGAACATCTAAAAAAATTTGAATATCACAAAAAATTCATTTGTGTTTATAATTTAATTCCAAAAAGTTAAATTGGCATATTTTTCATTACATGTAAAGTGACATATTTCAAGCCCTTTTGTTTTAATGTTGATACTGTTTGAATTCTAATTTACTCAAACTGCAAATGAAATATTTTAAAAATGTAAGATTCCGATGAGCTGTACTGATCAGCAGTAAAACAAAAGTGTTTGAAATATCATTTTACAAATATGAAATATACAATGCTTTAACTTTTAGAGTGAAATTATGAACACACTTATTTTTTTATTTTTTATAGGAATTTTCTCCCCAATGTGGTAGTTTGTCCATCTGTTGACTTTCCCTATCACTTGTACTGTCTCTGACTCTAGGAGGGTGCAGACTAACACAGGCCTCCTCGGATGCATGTGAAGTCAAGCTCCGCCTCTTTTACAAGTCAAGCTCCGCCTCTGATACTCTGATGCTCTGCCTCGGAGGAAAGCGCAGAATCCCCAGTTCTGATGGACATTACTTAGTAGTGATGGGGAGAGAGTGCCATCTTATCTGCCCAGAGAGAGCATGGCCAATTTTGCTCTCTCGGGCCCTGGCTGCTGATGACAAATAGCATGATCGGAATTCAAACTCGCAATCCTCTGATCATAACAGCGCCATAGTCCACTGAGCCACTCCAGGCTCACAAATGAACTTTTTCATGAAATTCTCATTTTTGATGTAGGACTGTACTTTTGATGTGAGGTGGCCTTCAGATTCAGGTGGGGACTGGCAGTCAATATACTCAGTAAGTAACTGGACAAAGATCCAAAAAAGCACACCTGGATTTGCATGGCATCTTTCTGCTTGGAAAAATATTCACTCACAATTAGCTCAGGCCTTTAAAAGCTAATACACTAAAGATGTGAGAGATTGAAACCATATGGCTGTGGATGAGAGCAGAGCGGCCACACACATGCACACCTTTACACAGATGTGTGCTTAGTTTATGCAAATTTGGAAAATGCACATGAAAAAGAATGGAAAACATCCCTTAATATCACAAAAATGATTTTAGGCTTAGATGAGGTTTATCAACACAGGAGAAATGCAATGAATGAATGGAAAACCCGCTGATGTCATTGGGAAACACGTGCACCTGTGTACATGGTCACGTCAAATTTCCTCCAAGCTCTTGTCAATCAGGAGGCCTTTCATGCATATTATCTACACACACACACACACACACACATTAAAGGACGTGCACACAATATGCAGCGTGACCAGCACTAATTAAGGGAGTGTATCATAAATTCAATTGGAACAGGTTTCATGGCTGATTTCACGGTCTGGGTGTATGTGTGGGAGACAGAGACTCTGAACATATGTATTTGTGTGTATGTATGTGTGTGCGCATGCACGGTTATGTGTGTGTGCCTGCCGTGGACCACCATGACAAAGCCCTCCAGGAAATCAGCTCTAAAATCCAAGAAATAGAATCCACCAGACAGGAAATGCAGGGTCATTGCCCTTCACTTATAGGTCAAAAGCACCTGAACCTGTAATTTCATTCAGGAAGTGGCATTTGCAGTTAGACAATAGGCCTCAGACCAGCTGGGGAATAAAGGGCACAGATCATGAAATGCTAGCAACACACACAAACACACACTCACTGTCCTCTTTATTAGAAACACCTATTTGGACAAAAGTATTGGGACACCTGTTCATTCATTATTTCTTTTGTAATCAAAGTTATTAAAGCCAGTGATGCTTTCTGTTAGATGCTGGAGCATCGCTCTGAGAATTTGAGCCTTAGTGAGGTGAGGATGTTGGATGATTACCACCCCACCTCATCCCCAGCTCAACCCAAAAGTACTGGATGGAGCTCCATCATTTCAGAGAGTGCTGCTCAATACTACAGGGTTTTGTACCCCCCTAGCCCACACCTGGCATTAGGCATGGTGCCAATAGTTTCTCCTGAGAGTCTTATTCTTTTGGCAGTAGTTCTCTACAGAGATTAGACAAGCTCTGTGTGCTTACACATCCATCCTTATACAACCATTCTCAATGCAGCAGTGATGCTGATGCGGAAATGACTTGCTGTGGTCAGAAACTGAGCCCCATAACAGCCCAATCCTGATCCCGGAGATCTACCACACCTGTCTTGTATTCAGATGAGGCTTAAAATCTTCTTTACCTGGATCAGGTGTGATAGAACTAACCCACAGTGTCGTACATCTCCAGAACTAGGACTGCGTATGCATACGTATTCATCGGCCCCCTAGTGGGTCATAAAGGAACTGCAGGCAAAATTATACTTTTGTTTAAACAATTATACACATTTTGAAGCTTGCTAATTTTCTTTTTCTTCTTTCTCCACAATGGTATTTGTGTCTTTTTTTGAAGCTGGTGGTCAAGTGGTCACATTTTGTGTCATGTCAGATGGTCACGTGACCATAGAGTCACATGGAAATGCTTCTTTTTGGTTCTTTTTAGAAAAAGAACCTTTTGTAGGATGGGCTCAAGATCTCAAAGTGGAATTTGTCTCTGGTAACCCTGAGGTAGGTGTGTTTCTAATAAAATAGTAAAAACTGTTGCACTTCAGACCTGTCCTGACCTAAGAAACACCGCTGGACATGTGAAAATGGTGTCAGTTTCAAAACACAGCGTATACTTGAAGTGCCAACCTGTATCTTTGTATTCAACAGAATGTCTCTTGAAAGGCATTGAGGTTGCCATTAATGTTCAGTTTCTTCTCACCATGTTGAATTTCTTTTCCTGTGTCACCTGCGTTTGGTGTGTTTTGTGTTGGCTGTTCAACAGAAAGTGCTGATTTATGGTAAATCTATTCAACCAGACTCTACCACAACTGCCATATCTTTCCCTCTCTGCACTGTACTTCAGTATCAGAGCCGATGGTGAACACTTTGATCATAAACCAACAACACTACTGTACAGAAGCACAAGAGCATCTTCTTTCTGAGATCCAAAATGATGGCAACAACTATGTGTGGTGGAGACTGACTGACCCGCTGTTTTGTTCCTTAAAATGGTCTTGAACTGTGAGGAGCAAAATGACCATCAGGGATATGGGCTTTTCTTCTCATTTTACGTTTCTTTTCTAAGGATGACTCAGTGTTTTTTTTGCTGATTTCTGATTGAAAGGCCTAAGAAGGCTCCTGGCCATGACTCAGCAAACTGTATATAGTTTAAATAGTGAGGACGAGCCCAACACTTGAAGAATCTCATTTTCATGTCCCAGTGTATAGAAAATACATGTATCTGAGTGTACAAAATGAAGTTTTTTTAATCATCACACAGTCACATTTACACACACACACACACCATACACACTACTCAAAATGTTGGAGTGCACAGACTTATTTTGACCTGTAAATCAACATGGATATTTTATCATGAATAATAAACACATTGGATTGTTCATGTTTGCTTCTTTGTCCAACATCGCAAGTTGCCAACATCAGGCCAATGTAGCCAAATGTTGCTCCGCCCATAAACACATTTATTTGTAGCAACTGGACACATTTACAGGAAGGTGGCTACCTCAGATGGTGTCAATATTCCTTTTACATCACATTATTCATTCAAATCATTCTTATTCGGCTCCTTGGTAAGACAGATCAGGTGTACATTTGTGCTGTGTAGTTGAGGTTTTAATGGGCAAACATTTGGGACTGTATTCAAACCACCAAATCTCTGGAGCAGGAGTGCTGACCTACAAACCAGTGATGGAGTACTGTGCAAAAGGCACTTACACATTATAGACTAGTGCATTTTTTTTTTTATTAGAATATTTCAAGACGTTTTTGCTTTGTGGTTGATTAGTCTTGTTTATAGCTCATTGGCCCATATCTAAAATTATTAGAATGTTTCAGTTTGAGTGAATTACTATTCAAACAGTATCAACATTCAAGCAAAAAAGCCATGAAATGTCTAATGAATATAAAATAGTTTGTATTTTTTATTTATGAACACTATTGTGGTGCAGATGCGCTTGTATATACACAGTCATTTTATGGTTTGGAATGAACTCAGCCAGTGCATCACCGATGCCATGTGACAGGGTCTGCTGCATGTATAAATTGATGAGCACACCAGTCAGCTGTAGAGGAAACGTTTGTCATTGGCAAAGTATGTGATTTGATTGATGTCCAAAAAGGCATGATAAAAGGGTACCGGGTGAAGAATGGGAGCATCTTAGAATCCCCTAACTTCAGACATTCAGAAGTCCTGACATTTTCCGTTAAAATTAGCTGGTTTAATTTGGAATTCATTAATAATGACAAGCCGTCCTGGCCCAGGTGCAGTAAAACAGGCCCAAACCATGCTACTACCACCACCGTGTTTCACAGATGGGATGAGGTTTTTATGCTGGAACACAATGTTTTTCTTTCTCCAAACACAACACTTCTCATTTTAAAAAGTATCTATTATTCTCTCATTTGTCCACATAACTGTTCCAGTAGCCTCCTGGCTTTTGCATGTGATCTTTAGCAAACTGCAGATGGAGAGCAATGTTGTTTTTGGAGACCAAAGACGTTCTCTTTGCAACCTTGCCATGCATATGTTTGCCGTTCAATGTTCTGATGGTGGACTCATGACGTTACTTTGGGTTCCTTTGTGACCTTGTGAACTATGACACACCTTGTTCTTGACATGATATGTTCTTGATATTGTTGTCCACCACTCCTGGGGGGGTAATCATGATATAGAAGTTTCTCCATTTGTACACAGGCGGCACAGTGGCTTGGAGGTTAGCATGTTCACCTCTCAGCGCTGAGGTCTTGGGTTCAAGTCCATGGATTCAAGGGTTCAAGTCCAAACACATGGAGTTTAAGTCAGTTAGCTGCTCTAAATGACTCTGGTGTATGTGTATGAATATACATGTGTATGCTCTGATATGGTTTGGCATTCTGTCCTTGGTGATTCCCCCTAATGCTCCATGCAGTCCTCCAGGTGGACGGCCGTTTCCAGCTGTGTGTGATTGGCTGCCGCTTCTTGCTGGTGTGTGTTTGAGTGTGTAAATGGAGTGTGTTAATTGTAAATCGTCCTTGGGTTTGAGAAAAGTGCTACATAAGTATAACTTTCAGTTTGTCTGACTGTGGATTGGTGGAGTCCAAACTCTTTATAAATTGTTTTTCAACCTTTTCCAGCCTGATGAGCATCAACAACTCTTTTTTTTTTTTTGAGCTCCTCAGAAATCTCATTTGTTGCATCTCATGCTTTCACAAACATGTTGTGAAAATGAAACTTTCCTAGATCTGTTCTTTAAATAAAACAGGCCACTCACACCTGATTAACCTGTCATCCCACTGATTGACAATACTTGACTCAAACCTTCCAATTCTTTTCTAATCCTAAAGGTTCACATACTTTTGGCACTCACAATATAATATCAAATCATTTTTCTCCATAAATAAATGACCAATCTAATGATTTTCTCATTTTGTTCTCTTTATTTACTTTTAGGACTTAATATTTAAATTTATGCAGAAATATATACAATTCTAAAGGGTTCACAAACCTTCAAACACCAGTGTTTAAAGCAGATACATCCTTCCAAATTTTTGAGGTTGGTTGTAAAATTCATATTTAGTAAAATGTTGTTGTTTTTTTTTTTTTTTTTTGCAAGTTACAAGTTCTGAAACTACTGTCTAATTAGACCTCCAAAAGAAATAAATGTTTAATTTAATTTTTGAAGTGGAATCTGCATCATTATTATTTTTATTTTTATTTTATTTTTTATTATTATTATTATTATTTTTTTTTTTTTTTTTTTTTTAATTATTATTATTATTATTAACTATATAATCCCATGAGAAAGTCGTGTTTCTCTGATATAAGGCTGCTTTTTGGCTCTTTTATCACTCTGTATTTGAAATGGTGTGATTGGTTAGAAGAATCTTCTGGTCTTCCTCTCAGTCATCAACAGAGTGCGCTGTACCTCTGTTGCTATGGAGATTTAGATCACCATGGCAACACAGACTCAGGAGCTGAAGAACAGAAAGTGATGCTGTTTTGAAAAATCTTTTACATCTGAGCTCATCAGATCTGCATCAAACACACAACACATAATTAACCAAATGCCAGTTAACCTGTGAGATCTGTGCACTCTTCATGTACACGTCTTAATGTCAGATCTTTTTTTGGATTCATTACATCCAGAAAAGAGACTTGTGTCTTCATCCACAGAGAGCAGCTCATCACATTCTGCTCTTCATTTTGTTCAGACAGACACTGATGTTGAGATTCCTCCTGAGTGCTGCTGAACTGGCAGCCAAAGCCAAGTGAATCTCAAAAAAAACAGTGAAAAACTTTGTGTTCAAAATGTAATCCGAAAAGGTAAACTCTCATATTTTATTTTTATTACATGTAAAGTAATATTTTAAGTCTTTTTAATGTTGATCGGTATGCTTGAGCTTTTTCTTTTGTCTGCTTTATTAATCTGCTAATTCTAAATGTTCACACACTTTTGCTACTCACAGACATGTAAAACTACAATATTTTCTTCAATAAATAAATGAGAATGCTGAATAATTTCAGATTTTTGTGTTGTTTGTTTGATTTAATTCTCTTTATCTACGTTTAGGTTAAGTTTTAGGTCAAATTTATTCAGAAATATAGGAAATTCTAAAAGGAAATTCCAAACTTTCAAGCCCCACTTTCATTTTTTCATTTCACTTTTATTATCACTTTCATTAAAGCTTGAGTTCAGATGAGCTTGATCTACTCATCGATGGATTTCATGTAAATATTTCAGAGATTCTCTTTTTTTACTTTTGTTAGGCTGCTGACAATGTGTAAAGAAAATGTTTGTATTAAATTAAAAAATAAAGCAGCATAGAAGTATTTTCTAAAAAAACATTAGTAAACCAGATATTTTCAAACAAGGTCAGTACACTTATCTTTGACCCAAATAACATTCATGCCTTATTTCTTCCTTTTAAAACTGCTCATCTCTGGTTAATGAAGACCCCAGGACACTACCATCATCACAACAAACTGTAGAGATCAAGACAGCCACAAGAGGGCAGAGTAGACTTAAATGTCTTCTTTTAAAAACCATGAGAACAGAATTCAGTGAAATCCAGATGAACTGCACAGTAAACTTTAAGAGAATATATTATCACAACAAAAACAACAGACATCAACTTCACAAGCAGAATCAAGAACATTTTCTTTGAAATGTCCGTAAATGAATATTAATCATAAACTTAAAGCAGCTTTATGTGAGGTTGGAAATTTGTAATTGCATGAAACATACAGAAGAAGATTGTGAGATAAAGTTGAAAGAGTCATACAACAGAGGATGTAAGAATTACCTACTGTTGTCATTTGAGATCCATTAACCAGTCCATCCAGCTGGACCTTAGCTTTCATATGATACATAAAGATGTTTGATGTCAAAAACGCTTTTTTTGAGTTACTGTTCTATTTTCTAATCCTGGCTCTGAAAATGAAATCATACATAGTGCAGTTTTAATATTAGCTTTTGTTGGTAAATGCCATAAATCTACAATAAAAAATAAATGTTACCTGTCAGTATTTAGGCCATCGCTTGTCAAACCCAGACTTGGTCATATATTACATTTTTTTTTCCTCTGTTATGATCACGCCGACTCAATTCATTACAACTTTGGTACAAAGCTAATGAATTATTTAGTCACTGAGAGAGGAGGAAACACATTGGCTTCAGATGTCTGGGTCTGTAATCTGATTAGAATTCAGAAATAGGAACTGAGGAAGTGTGCTCTTCAGACAGTTCCTCATTTCAGTTTCTTTTTTAGGTGAGATGGCGTTTTATCAAAATGTCCTTACGTCATACACAACTCGCAGTCAAGGTCTGTGACAGGCTTAGGAAAGTGGCTAAGCATAACCTGTTGGCTAAATCAAGGTGTTTTCTCCACACCTACACTTACATCCTTGTAGATACATTCTTATAAACATTCCACTCAGTTTAGATTTTTTGTGAGAAAGAATTTTCCATGACATCAGAGTTCAGATCAGTAATATCTGTCCAGAGAGGCTGCTGAAAGCTGTTCAGATGCTATATAAAATATATGGAACCATCTGGAAGCACTTGGAACCTAAAAGAAGGAGGTGAAAAAATGTGTCCTATGTTTTTATCAGAACAAGATCTCTTTAAACTTTCACACTGAACCCCTCCTACACATTAGAAACGGCTAATTCATCAGCTTATCTTGTGGTAAATAATCAGATTCAGACACCTGATCTTACCAACAACTGTAGCTCTGCAGAGCGCTAGAGAACACAAGCATGAATTAAAGCCTTGCAATATATTTAACAGAAATTCAGTAGCAGAAACAGAGCAGCTACTAGTGTTGGCCAGTGGTTAACTTTGGGCAGTGGCAGCTCGTGAAAAAATATTCTTGGTTGGGTTGTTTGAGCCATATTCAGTCAGTTTCCATAACCATGCCAATATTATCGTATTTGACACAAACTGTAGGATAGCAGAGCTCTGTAACTCAGTAACTATTTAATTAGCATTAAAAAATCAGCAGACTAATAGTTAATGAAAATTGTCATTATTTGCATACAAATGAGCAAAGATATAGTACATATATGTATAGGAACAGTATGTATCATTAGATTACCAACTGAATCTGAAACATATATAATAAAATGAGCAAAAACACTATTAAGGCTAAATATTAGACATTTCTAGAATCATGTACTACATGTCAATAATGTCAGATGTTGCTAAAACCACTGACCAACTCTGTTGTGTTGATAAATGAATCCCTTTAAGCAACAGATTCGAGGACGCTGATTGGCTAAATTTCTGTTGCTATGCTAATATCTTGAGTCAGCAGGTCAGTGATTGGCTGCTGCTTCTCTGACTGGGTGATATTTCTGTCGTCTCAGTAGAGAGAGTAAATGAAGCAGGAAGCTAATTTTCTACAAAATATTTTATATACAGTATTACATGTTATTGTGCATGTTTAGTACATACATACTTAAAGTACGTAGGTATTGATTATTTTTACAATGTTTATTTTAAACATTTTTACAATGTTTATTTCAGTGCTGTACAACCTGAGAACAAAAATCTGGACCAAAAAAAAAAACTAAAATCATCTACATTTGTCATGTTCAGCAGTACATTTGTTATTATATTACAAATCATAAAATGCATTTTCTATCAATACACTTTTACAAAAATCATCAATATTTTGCATTTAAATGTTATGTAGTTGCTGTATAAAAACTTTAAGATGTTGGCAGATTGATAAAAATACAGTGGTGTGTTAAGAGGTTATGTAGTGCCTAAAAACTTACATGTGCACGCTGCCTTTTGCAGCTACAAGAGATACAAGAGTAGGGGAAATGTCACCTGCTTAAGGTACAGGATATCTCTGAAGTAAGGTTTATACAGGAAACATTTAAAACAGCATTCTGAAGTTGTACTAATAGGCAGTTAAGTCTAAGTCTAATTAAGGTTGAAATGCATGAAAACATTGTGTGACTTACCATGTGATCAGCTAAACTGGTCATCTTTGGGTAGGCTACTTAGCTACTTAGCAGTCACTTTTCCTAGCTAGCCACTATTAGTTACATAATGATTCAATATGCAGCTAAGCTATCTTATCTGCTAGTAAGCTAGCAAGAAATTTCCAGTCTAAAGTGATCAATGAAACACTGAACGAGGTGTAACTGGAAGGATAATGTTTAACTGATCGTTGAAGCTGGTCTGTACAAAAGTCCAAGCAAGTAAGCTAGGCTAACTGTTAACGTTTGATTCAGAAAACCTTTTTCAGCAAGAAGTAATATCCCACAGCATCCAGGCAACAATTTGTTGTTGCTATCCATTCAGAGATTTCAAAGAAGAAATGACTAAAGTTAACTTGCGCAGATGGGACATAAATATATTTCAGCAAATAACCAATGTGTATTGGAGTAAAGCACACTATAAAAATGATCATGTTTGCTGTAATTATGGCCACTACTCTTTTTCTTTCTGCAACATTTCTCTCAGCAGTGTGCTGGCTGTGGTCTGTTAACTTAAGCACTATATAAATAGCTTGTGATGAGCAAGTTGTCACAATGACTATTGGCAGAAGATACCCAACTATCTCCAGAACCAACAAGAATGATAACCTGAGTGGCATCTCTCGTTTCCGCTCGTAGCATTTATGCAGCTTATTTGGATACATATCCGAAAGGAAACTTGAACAGATTATCATTATGGTCACCCAGATGAAAAAGCACACAGTGTTTGCTATAGTCTTTCTCCTGTCCTCGAGGGCTTTGACCAAGAAGGGGAACCTGATGGCTATAAAGCGATGGATGCTGATCGCAGTGATGGTTAAGATGCTAACGTATATATTGCTGTAATGCACACATATAAGGAATGTGCAGAAGTTTGTTGGCTTCACTTCACAAAATGTCTCGGCTATCCGAAAGGGCAGGAAGATAATGAGTAAGAAGTCTGCGAGCAGTAGGTTGAACATGTAGACATGAGTGGCCGTCCAAAGACGTATCCGTAAGAAGAGCCAGAGGACTGAGATGTTTAAAGGCAGGGCTGTGATAAACACAAGTGTGTAGGCCACCCGCTGGAAGCGAGAGAAGTGTTCCTCTTCTACGTTCTCCACTGCACTGCAGTTAAACCAAATGGCCTGAGATGCAAAATCAAGAGTTGAAAGTTAACAGAAATAGTAGCAGCCAAAAACTTTCAAACCCATAGCCAACCACACATTCTCACACCAACAAGTTCAGAACTAGAATGAATGTATTCAAGTAAAATTTGGATAGATTTGTGCTTCTGAGTGTTGATTAGTAGTCAATATTAGTCAAAACACACTGGTGAACACACTAGGTTGTGAGAATTTGTGCCTGAAGCGGTGGGCAGCCCTATCCACGGCGCCCGGGGAGCAGTTGAGGGTTAGATGCCTTGCTCAAGGGCACTTCAGTTATGACCTGTCTGTGGATCGAACCAGCAACCAGACCAGATTTCTAACTACTAGGGCACTGCTGCCCCCAACAGTGACCTTGTTTCTTCCCAGTTTCAAACTGGGGACCGTTAGCGTGTCAGGCGAACGTGATAACTGATATACTGAACATCTATAAATGTTAGAAGTACCAAAACTCTGTACTTGTTTAGTTTTTTTGATCTCATACTACTGTACTTCTACTCAAGCTGTTTTGTACTTTTATTTAATCATTTCATGCAAGTAAAAGTACAACTCTTTAAAATTTGGATGCATCAGTCTGTAAATGAACTTTCTCACATACTGAATGTTAAAGAAATGGTTTGTTCAAAAATAATATTGAAATATTTTTACATGATCAGCCAAGACGTATTAAGAGTGCTTCTTTATTTTAGAACCTGAGCATCAAGGACACTTGTTTCTATCTATATAGATGTGAAACCCTCTCACATTGTATTTATAGCCACAGACTAGTGGATGTGGTTTAAAACACAAGTTGTGTTGATATATTTTGAAAGAAATGACCATTACGTGACTTTTAGTGTTTTTAGTTCCATTTGCCTCAGAGCTCCAGAACTGAAGAAGCAACATTTGAACACATATCTTGGCTAAATGATTACATCAGATGGAAAAATATGTAAATATGAGTTTTGAGGTAAACCACAAATTGGGTTTGTGTCAGTTGCATTCTGACTAGCTTTCCATATGCCCACATGCATGCATTTATGTGCAGTAGTTTAATGGGTTGTTTGATGAGGAACACATTTTTTTCAGGTTTTCCACTCTGTGGGCCTGAGCCTGACAGTCAGTTGATTGAAAATAAAAATTGTGCCATTATGGGTTTCATCTTTTTCATATCTTGATAAGATGGCTTGTTTAATCAGCTAATTCAGGTCATCTAGCAGTGGAGTGCTGTGAAGCGGATGCAACTACGTACTTTATTAAGCCATGCAAACATGTTGTGGGTATCTGCTGTGGCACACCAGACCAAAATAGTGTTGCAGTAGGCTGGGTAAAATATAATGATATACATACAGTATAATCTATATATAGTGTATTGGTAAAAAAAAATCATAAAGTTTGACTGCTATAGGGGTGAGAGACCTAAAATTTGGGCTGTGATATTTATGCTGTGCTGTGAGCTTTCACAGAACTGGTGTTCTGAAGATTAGATGCCCTACAATACATTGCATTTGCAGTTTAAAATGCTATACAGCTGTGCTACTTTACAGATAATCAAAAATTTCAGGTTAGAAATGGCATCCAGTTTGTCAAACACCAACAAAATGAATCTTACAATAACTTAAATGGAGCAACTGTTCAGTTGTGTATCTGCACTTGTGTGTATTGCTGTGCTGATGATATTACATCACTGGGTCAGAAGAATGACATGCAATGTATACCAACTATATTGATTAGATTAGATTGACTTCAACTTTTGATCGACTACAACTGTAGTTTTGAAAGAACAAATTTATGCATTTGCCACTTTCACAATTCCCAGAATGCACCACGCAACCAGCAACATCCGGTTCACCATTTTCTCTTGTTTTTCTCTTGTTTATGTCTGTGCTAGCTACGCTAGCAGTGTAACTTAGTATTGATAGCATGCAACACGATAGCTTGCAACAACGTGTTTACACTAAAAACCCACTGCATAAATTGAAAATACAAGTTAACATAACAAGATATGATGTTTAATATCCAAAGAAATATTATCTGCATATAGTTACAAAAGCTAGTAAATATCACATAAGTTTGTACTTACCAAATTAAGTTGTAAACAGTGTATGTAGCGTAGCTTTCACAGACATAAACAAGAGAAAATAGTGAACCGGATGTTGCTGGTTGCACAGTGCATTCTGGGACATTTACATTTGAGGCATTTAGCAGACGCTTTTATCCAAAGCGACTTACAATTGGGGGTTAGGTGTCTTCCTCAAGGGCACTTCAGTCGTGACCTGCCCGGGAATTGAACCGCCGACCTTCAGGTCACCAGACCAGATCCCTAACCACTAGGCCACGGCTGCCCCGGTTTGTGAAAGAGGCGAATAGCACTTGGATAAGTCAATTACACCTTATGTCAGTCGTTGAGTGGCACTTATAGGTAAGAGTCTACTCACCTTTATGCTCAATCAGAAGAGTGAGAGCAGGAAAACACAAAACTGTGCACTCTGTTAAACCTCTTCTGTAAGTTACTCTCTTCAAACTACAGCATGGTTCTTTTTTTTTGGTTGACAAACTCAACTGTAAATTATGTATATGCTTCCTACATGCCTAACTTGTTAATATTAATGTTAAGTATGTTTTGGTCAATGAAGCTGTGTTAAAGGCAAAGTATGTAGTTTCCAGCGACATCTAGTGGTTTAGTGTCCATATTGCAACCAACTGAAAACTATTTCCACAGCCCCTCCCCCCCTTCCAAACAGGAAGAAGTCTCTACGGTGGCCGTAAGACGTCATATATCTTTGATACTCCTGAACGCATTGTTTAATAGCAGCTTTAGAGCTAGTGATATGTCAAGTCGTAAGATTAATTTTAATTAGAAATTTAGGAAATGTAATATGTAAAATTATCATAGCTACAATGCAAATGACATTTTTTGCACTTCCGTATACTATTGTAAACGTTAGCTGTTTTCTGTACAAAATATAATGTAACAAAGTAAACACATCAAACTTTTTTTTTTTCATGGCAAGACGGCGGCGCGCAGTTGCGCAGCGGCTTCTCACGCTCCTAATTACCCAGTTTTAGTAGTTTTTATGTCTGTTTACGTCGGTTCTGATACTGAATTCACACGCCCTAGGCGGCCGAGTTACAGCCGAACCAAACTCATTGAGATAAGAGACAGTTTAGCCACAGAAGCAGCAACTTTGGATAATAAAATTCTGGCTGAGCTGGGCAGACTACAGCTTCTCCGGACACCGGCCCGCTGGAGTGGAACACAGGCGGGGGAGGAGGAGGAGATGAGACGGCAGAAGCAGGGCGGCGTGCTAGCCGGGCTAAAGGCTAACGCTAAAAACGACCCCCGATTCCATCTATTTTCCTCTCCAACATCCGCTCTCTGGGCAACAAGCTGGACCTCCTGCGGCTGAGGATGAATGTTTCTGAGGACATGAGGAACTGCTCGGTGATTTGTCTCACAGAAACATGGCTGAACCAGAGCATGCCGGACTCGGCCTTCCAGCTCGCCGGCCGGCAGCTCTTCCGAGCAACCATAACCAGAAGTCCGGGGAAGCCAGAGGGGGCGGCTTAATAATCTACGTCAGTGAAGGTTGGTGTACAAACTGTGTCTTGGTAAACAGCCACTGTCTGAGAAGAGTATAAGAATGTTCCGCCATCTTAACAAATAAACCAAAAAACCTTTATTCTTGCTTCTCCTCCGTGTATTTCTTCTTATTGAGGTTTATGTTTATTTCTCCTGTTTTATGTCAGCCAACGGTAAAACAAAGCTACAGCGCCATTGAATTTGAGTGGCCAATTCGTCATTACAACACAAACGGTTTTTACTAGCCTCGTTTGTCCTTTTTGAACTACTGTAGAAACATGGCGATGCAACATGGCGGCCTCAGTCGGTGTTCGACCCTCGACCAATGTAGATATAAACAGCTTATTCTAAGGTAAAATCATCAAACGACTTCTTAGTTTATAATGATTAGATGTGTTTTTAATCATTTTTATTAGTGATTATCTTAAATTCTGCTAAAAGATAACCCAAAATATTACATACTGTGCCTTTAATGGGAGTTTCCATGTTCTCCCTGTGTCTGTGTGGGTTTCCTCTGAGGTCTCTGGTTTCCTCCCACAGTCCAAAAACATGGAAGTGAATTGGGTTTAAATTGACCTTCGATATGTGTAAGTGTGTGTGTGTGTGTGTGTGTTTGCACGCCCAGCAAAAGATTGGCACCCTGTTCTGGGCTTGGCTAGAATAGTGTGCAATGCAATGCCTTGCACCTTGTGAAGGGGTAGAGGACTAACTGCAACCCTGATCAGGATTAAGCAGAAGATAATGGATGGATGGATGAAGCTGTGTTAATGTGCAGCAGTATACCACGCAACTGAAGTATCTGGACACAATCAATTTTATGTGATCTCACTTTAAAACAAATGTTTGGCTTTGAAATGTCATCATTTTCACTTATTGCACAGAAACAGGTTAATCAACACATTGTACATATTCCCCAGACTGGCTGAGTTAACTCATGCTCAGATTGAGCTTTCTCTCAAGATATTACCAAACAAATGGCTCAGATTCATTCATTCGTCATGTAGAAAATGAGTGACCTATTCCCACAAACCACATGCATGTAATCCATGGAACTTTTTTAGATTCTAAAATTTGAAACGCAGTTCACCTGATAAAGAAACAGTGGAAGGCAGGCCACAAAATAACTGCAGACTAAAAACAATTGTAATATAAACAGAGTTAGAGTTTAATGTATCTTAATTCTGCAATAACTTTGTATTATTGTCAGTTATTTAAAACCAATTTGGTGGAGGACACATGCATAAAAAGTTATTTGTTTTAGTGCAAATGTTCGTAGCTGTAAACAGTATGCAGTGGAAAGAAATTCAAAAAAAGCCTAAATGATGATGCTGACTCCCATAATAATAATAATAATAATAATAATAATAATAATGGAAGTCAGACAGCATCATCATTTTAGACTTTTGTTAATTTCTTGTCACTGCAAATTAATTAAATAATTTATTATTATTATTATTATTATTATTATTATTATTAATAATAATAATAATAATAATAATACTATTATAATTTGTATTGTTATTATTATTATTACTATTCCTATTATAGTTTATTATAATATTCCTATTATAGTTATTATAGTTTAAGTGGTTTTCATGTTCGAGTAAACACATAAAAAATTCAACATAATTGAATATACCATATATATAATATACAAATATGTTATAGGTAATTGAATATATGTAAAAGATGTCAGAGATTACATTGAAACTACATATAGACTACATATGTAGTATCTCTCTTTCTTTCTGTCTCTCTCTCTCTCTCGTCATATATTACTGTTGAACATATTTGATGTGTTTACCCAAACTTGAAAACCACTTCAACTCATTATAAATATTCACTACATTATAAATTCAAAATGTTTGTCTTACCATTATGCACAGCTGATTCTCTTTTGTAAAGTCGGGTTCAGAAATCTTTCAACACACAGTCTCACATGTGCAAACCCAACAGGAAGAAGGCAGCTGCTGTATATCTAGTTCAGAGGTTCACAGGCTCTCTTCTCAAAACTGACGGCAGCATGAGACACTGCTTCAGTAGGTGTGGGGTTTTTTTGTTTTCCTCTTGTAATGTCATATCTCACGTCCCTGTCAGTGGTCACGTATTTGTCTCGCATGTTCGTTGTAACCAAAGTAGGATCTCTGTGGTGGCTCTGAGGTTCATAGATGCTGTTAGAAAATCCACCCACGGGTTTCTGACACTTTCAAAAGCCAAAAAATGTCATTTCACACTATAACTTGAATGATCAACTGACCCATCATTAAACCCCTCCCCTAAACACCAATTATCCAATGGTTATAACTTGGCCTGGACACCTCTAGCTTTCAAAATGTCCCAACTTGCATCAGCACTGATATGGCAAGAGTTTAGAGCCACCACCTCCAACAGCAGGAAGTTGACACAATACATATTAGCAGAGATGTACAGTAACAAAGTAGAACTACTTCACTACTGTACTTAAGTACTAAAATGCTGTATCTGTACTTTACTGGAATATTATTTTCCTCTTCTGCTTCCACTTTTACTTCACTACATATTTTCCATTAGTTTAATACTTTTACTCTGATACATTTTTTAATTTGCTGTATAGTTACTCGTTACAGTTATAGGTAGATGGCGCTGTCACTGGGTCAAGCGATCAGGATGTCTCATGAGAAAACTGCATTCTCCAGTCGCGTCCCGCCTTTTACTCTGGGCCTGCCTTCACTTTAGCTTCATAAGCCGAGATGAAAGAGCCAGCACCACCTCCTTCACCGCTTTCATCACCACCTCCTTCACCGCTTTCATCACCACCTCCTTCACCGCTTTCAGCACCACCTCCTTCACCGCTTTCAGCACCACCTCCTTCACCACTTTCAGCCCCACCTCCTTCACCGCTTTCAGCCCCACCTCCTTCACCGCTTTCAGCCCCACCTCTTTCAGCCCCACCTCCTTCACCGCTTTCAGCCCCACCTCCTTCACCACCACCTCCTTCACCGCTTTCAGCCCCACCTCCTTCACCGCTTTCAGCCCCACCTCCTTCACCGCTTTCAGCCCCACCTCCTTCAACGCTTT
This sequence comes from Crenuchus spilurus, assembly GCA_036984385.1. NCBI lineage: Eukaryota > Metazoa > Chordata > Actinopteri > Characiformes > Crenuchidae > Crenuchus > Crenuchus spilurus. The sequence goes on along the minus strand of BRDA01007636.1, from coordinate 4,592 downwards.
CATCATGACCACCTCCTTCACCGCTTTCATCACCACCTCCTTCACCACCACCTCCTTCACCGCTTTCATCACCACCTCCTTCACCGCTGTCAGCCCCACCTCCTTCACCGCTGTCAGCCCCACCTCCTTCACCGCTGTCAGCCCCACCTCCTTCACCGCTGTCAGCCCCACCTCCTTCACCGCTATCAACAACACCTCCTTCACCCCTTTCAGCACCACCTCCTTCACCCCTTTCAGCACCACCTCCTTCACCCCTTTCAGCACCTTCCACACCGAGTGATTGTGGCGATGAGGGTGAGGAAGGAGATGGGGAGAAGGAGCTGTCTGTCAGGTTAAACACACCCCTTCCAGCATTAGCAGCCTGTGAGAGGCTTTTTAGCATTGCAGAATTAGTCTTTAGCCCTAGAAGAGCAAGACTGAATGCATTCAATTTTGAAAACCAACTATACTTAGAATTAGCAGACCAGAGGAGGATGGGTCCCCCATGTGAGTCTGGTTCCTCCCAAGGTTTCTTCCTCCAGCTCTGAGGGAGTTTTTCCTTGCCACTGTCGCCATTGGCTTGCTCACCGGGGATTAGGGATTAATGATTTTATGTCTATTATTGCTAACCCTGTAAAGCTGCTTTGTGACATCAGTTGTAAAAAGCGCTTCATAAATAAAATTTGATTGATTGATTGATACTTTTGAGGATAAACAAAAGATTTCTGGATTCCTTAATATGACTGCTTTATGCACCAGTTCAAGAAGAGAATAAGCCATTGAGGGGAAAAAATCACAAGCAGCTTAAAAGGGGGAAGGGACATACTTCATCATTAGTTTTTTGTTTAAGAAGTGTTAAGCCCAGTTTTTTAAGTTGCTTCTTGTTTTTACATACAGAACACTTGTATTTGTGGTCTTTGACAGCTTTGATTAAAGTTATATAGAAACAATTTGATAATCAAACTTTGACTGCTTTCTTTAATTAATACAAAACACAATATTTGTACTTTTTACTTTCAGTACTTGAGTAATAATTTTTAGAATAAACTACTTACAATACTTAAGTACAAAAAATGCTGAATACTTCTGTACTTCCACTTAAGTGTAGTTTTTAAAGAACACTTCAACTTCTACTCAAGTCCATTTTTTAATAGAATATTGTACTTTTACTCAAGTATGGATCTCTAATACTTTATACATGTCTGCATATTAGCTATTAGGCAGAGAGGTGATGAGCCAGTTTCTGAAGCTAGGGATGACTAGAAGTGGGAAAATAACCAGAACACTGTGGTAACACTCTGTTTTTAGTCTCACCCAAAAGACAGCACCATTTTTAAACAGTATAGTGTCCTTTTTACTGCAGTTGTACATTTGGATTCACACAGGACCCAGGAATAACACCACCTGTTGTCCCCACTAACACCAGGTGTTCCATCCGTTTAGCAACCAGACCCAGACCTGTACTGTTTCATCTGGTTTAAACTCAGATAACTTGAATCAGTCATGTTCTTGGAAACAAATCACATTAAAAATAGGAAATGTGTTTATGGTTTAAGTCACTGAACTCTAACATTACATGCTAAAACAAAATAATGATGTTTCAATCAAAGGCTGTGTGTAAAAAACCTGGACACATTCTAACAAGCAATATATATAGTAATGTAATAAAATTAATCCAATTTCTGGTGACCTTTCAGGTGAAATGAAGAACAATGACCGCCTAATTGATAAACAATGCTGGCGAGTTAACTTTACTAACAATGGAAGAATTTAGCAACCAGTCAGTCACGAGAGCAGTTTGTTTCATACAGGATGTAGTGTCTGTAATTTCCTCAAATCCTTACAAAGAGTCTGTAGTGTAAGATCATAGTATGGACATTCTTACCAGAGTTTCACAGCCTGCTTATTCCTAGATTACGTTTTATTGTAATACTTATTGTGCAAGGTAAAATGACTGCTATTACTGAAGGAGCATTGGGTTCAGCAAAGTGCAGAAGTAATTCACTTCAGAGCTATTGTTTGATTGATTTTTATGAACTACTTGTCACAGATTTCTAATGGCTTAAAAAGTAATGATTTGCAATTTTTCTCTAGATCAGAGTTTAATAGCATAGAAAAAGAAACTGTAAAACAATAAGCAATATTTCTACAACCCCAAATCAGAAAAGAGGACAGTATGGGAAACGAAAATTTTAAAAATGTAGTGTTTCTAACATTGTCTGGGTTGTCAACAGGTAGTAATGATTTGGTACAAAAGGAGTAAAGTCTTTGAGGAGCAATGACAGGCAGAGGGTTTTCAGTTTGTCAATGACTGCATGGTAAAAATTGAATAAAAAATTTAATTAAAACCAGTGCTACTCAAAGATTGGAAGGCATTTGAATATTTCTATAGTACAGTGAGTACAGAAAGTATTCAGACCCCTTGAACTTTTTCACATTTTGTCACCTTACAACCACAAACGTAAATGTATTTGATTGAGATTTTAAGTGATAGACCAACACGACGTACCACATAATTGTGAAGTGGAATGAAAATGATACATGGTTTTAAAAATTTTTATCAAATAAAAATTTGAAAAAGAAAGACATAAGAAGTGCTGTTTACAAGCTTACATGGCTTCTGGCAAACTGTAAACAGCACTTCTTATGGGTTTTTTTCAACAATAGTTTTCTTCTTGCCACTCTTCCATAAAGGCCAGATTTGTGGAGTGCAGACTTATAGTTGTCCTGTGTACAGATTCTCCCACCTGAGCTGTGGATTTCTGCAGCTCCTCCAGAGTGACCCTGGGCCTCTTGGCTGCGTCTCTGACCAGTGCTGTCCTTGTTGTATCTGTCAGTTTAGGTGGACGACCATGTCTTGGTAGGTTTGCAGTTTAATTCACTAGTTTTCTCTAACAAACCACTGAGGCCTTCACAGAACAGGTGTATTTATACTGAGACTAAATTACACACAGCTGGACTCTATTAACTAATTAAGTGACTTCTGAAGGTAATTGACTGCACTGGATTTTGTTTAGAGGTATCAGAGTACAGGGGTTGAATACTTATTGACTTCACACTTTTAAGATTTTTATTTGATTAAAATTTTTAAAACCATGTATCATTTTCATTCCACTTCACAATTATGTGGTACGTTGTGTTGGTCTTTCACTTAAAATCCCTAAAAAATACATTTAAGTTTGTGGTTGTAAGGTGACAGAATGTGAAAAAGTTCAAGGGGTATGAATACTTTCTGGACCCACTGTATATATATTTCTATAATATTTTTATCTCTACAGTGCATAATATAATTAAACTAATTAAAGAATCTGTAGGAATTCCAGTGTGTAAAGGGCACAAGCCTAAGCTGAACCCCCATGATCTGCAATCCCTCAGATGGCACTGCATCAAGAGCTGTCATTCACCAATAACTGATATAACCAGATTGGTAAGGGATGGCTTTGGTAAACCTTTATCATGCGTTGCAATACAGAGTTACATTCACAAATGCCACTTAAAACTTTACTGGGCAAAACAAGAAGCCTTATTTTAACCAAGTCCAGCAGCGTTAAGTTCTCTAGGCTTGGATACATTTGGGATGGACCAACACACAGTGGAAACATGTACTGTGGTCAGACGAGTCAGTATTCCACATCTTTTTTGGAAGAAATCGATGCCTTGTGTTCTGCATCAAAGACAAAAAGGATTATTCAGACTGTTAGCAGTAAAAGTTCAAAAGTTAGGGTCTGAGGTTGTGTCAGTGCTATTGGCAAAGGTTATTTACACTTCTGAAAAGTACATAGAATTTTGAGCAAAATATGCTGCCTTCAAAATGACATCTTGTCCAGAGACATCCTTGCATGTTTCAACAAGACAATGTAAAACCACATGCTGCACACATTACAAAGGCTGTGGATGAAAAGGGTACAGATAGTGGACTTTCCTGACTGCAGTCCTGACCTGTCCTCAGTAGAGAATGTGTGGAGAATTTTACAATAAAAAATGTGACAAAACCCTGTGTTTTTCAACAGTTTAAGACATTCGCAGTAAAAATGGGGCAAAATAACAGCTGAAACACTTAATCAGTTGGTGTCCACTGAGCCAAAATGTCTTTTATGTATTAAAAGTGGAAAATGTTTTACTTAATATTAACTTATTTTGAAATGTGTTGCAAGCCTGAAATTCAGAAATGAATGCATATTAACAAATTAAGTGAAGTTCACCAGAACTGTACTGCAATGAAATAAAAGTCAAAAGTCACTTTGTTCATATTTGCATTTCCCATACTGTCAATTTTTGTCAGCACCATTCAGGGCCTCTCTCGCTCACCCTGTCATTTGTGTTTGGATTCCTACTCCACTTATCTTTGTTTCGTCATTGTCCACACCCCCTACTGATGTCACCTCATGGTCCACACCTGTTCCATCAATCAATCAATAAAAATTTATTTATATAGCGCTTTTTACAATGGCTTTAAAGCAGCTTTACATATTTAATATCAAACAAACTGAATCTAAGCCCGATGTGAGCAAGCCGAAAGCAACAGGGGCAAGGAAAAACTCCCTCAAGGCTGGAGGAAGAAACCTTGGGAGGAACCAGACTCACAAAGGGGATCCATCCTCCTCTGATCAAAC
>BRDA01007635.1:43983-67276 GCA_036984385.1 Crenuchus spilurus | reverse complement strand
AGCGAGAGAGAAATAAAGTTTCCCTCCTCGGGTTTTTGGATTAAAACGGCATCTTCGCCTCAGCGTTTTTCCTTGAACTCCCACAATATATATATCTGAGAAGTAGACCCTTTAAGGTTTTTGGGTTATGTTTAGTTCTGATTCTAGGATATAATCTCGCAGAATTCTATAAAGGTTTTTGACGAATTTTGACCCCGCTGGCAGGAACGCCAACACAAGAGGGATAACAAAGCAAATCTAGCAGGGTAATGTTTGCTAGAACTCTGGGATTACAAAAAAACAAAATAGTAATTTTGCTCTCAAAACCATGTGACACAACATCAGCAAAGCTAATGCCTGTTACCACATACTAATCAGAAATTCAGTCACTACAAGTAAGGATTTCTTCAAACTGCAGGCAAATCAGATTCATTTCTTGAATCAACTCTGTTGATTAGTAAAATTGTTGATGACAAAATATAAGTACACTAAACCCAAACTTAATTACAGTGTTGCATCATTACTTTCATCCGTGCAATACGTACTGCTAATCTAAAGCCCTGTAGTCATGATGGTGAAGAACTCTAAGCCTATATACAGACCCTTAGGGCTTAAAGACGGCTATCACCCCTCATTAGTGTTAGCATGGTGCAAACATTTAGGATGTCTACTCTGAAAATGTCAAATCCATGTGTCAAATCGAAGTGTAAACAAACTGCTAATTGCTCTACATCTATCTACAATCTACATCTGTCTTATCTTTTGGCCCTGACAAAATTCACAGGAAATTTTACATAATTTTATCTTCAGTATAACCCAGATACTTAGATAAAATACTAATAAAATAAAAAGATAAAAATACTGGCTTGACATTTAATTATGTACATTTGACATCAAGTACATTTACTAGTGCATAGTCCAAAAAATATTTCCCCTAATTTAATTTAAAAATGTAAACTGTCTATATTTCATGCTTGCAGTCCTGATCAGCCCAGCTAACAATTGTTGGTTAGTAGAAAATTTTCTGAATGTTACAAATTTAGAAAGTTTTTATTTAACGTTTTTTTTTTATGTTCCAGTAACATTGCTGCAACATTATGAGAAGCTGAGCTACAGTAGAATACTGCAGAGAGAAAACTCCATTAAAAAAAATTGCAACAGAAACAATAATAAACAAATAAATAATTTATCAGAGATCAGTTATATTAAGTAAATATGACCTGACTTATCTTTGCTTTTTCAAGACTGAACATCCTCCAGCTCAAATGAACTGCCAATTGGTCATTCTCTCACACTCAGATGAACTGACATTATGATATTCAGAACCAATAAAAACATCTCACTGATGTTAATTCAAATGTTAGTGTTTGTCTAACTGTGAACATTCTGTGAAAAATGTTCCAGAAATGTAATGCAAACCATTATTACATCACACATTATTTATGGAACATTATTTACGTAATGTTACAGGCTAACGTTCCAGGAACCTTTTAAAAACCTTGCTGAACATTTTTATATTGTTCTCTGTTAGCTGGGAGAGCTCTTGAAATGAAAAAGGTGACAATGAAAACCTCATACTGTTGCACAAAACGTGTTTAGGTGAATAATGGGACAAAATAACACCTGAAACACTTCATCACTTGGTATCCTTGGTGCTAAAACCTCTTTTAAGTGCTGTGAGAAGGAATGGCAACATTACAAAATGGTAAATGCTTTAAGTTATGGATTACTTTCTCTTCATCCAATTTCACGGTAGGTTAAGTGTTCTTCTGAAGGCAGCTGCCTTACCTGCAGTGTTTTGTTTAAGTTGAATGCTGAGATGTGATGTTTCGTGGCTGGTGTAGAACAGGAACGCTCTGTCAGGCTTTGTCATTGCTCACGTCCGTTACTGTCAGGATAAGACATAAGCCTCAGATCTGGATGGTAAAGTTTGTTTCGAAAGTTGATGCAACTCCAAGTGTTCAATGACGCTGTCAAATAAACCTTCCAGATCAAGTGTCCCTGGATGAGACAGAGAGAGAGAGAGTGAGACAGAGAGAGACTGAACAGGGATCAATGGCTCTGGGGGATCAATCAATGTGTTTGCTGAAGGGACAGCTGGTGGTCTTATGATGTCAGACTGACACTGTTGGTGTTTCTTTCTTATTTTCTTTCTTCTTCCATCTCTTTCTCCTAGTCTACTCAACCCTACACTGTTCAGTTCTTTAGGGAACCTGTGGTTCTTCTGAGACATTACTCAAATGATCTAAAGTGTAAGTTCAGTTCTCATGAGAGTAAGAAACTACAGTCTTCTGTGCTGACCCTGAGTTTTAAAAGGTTAATATCTTTCTGTTAGCATTAGCCTTGTCAGTTAGGTCTTCCAGATGAGTGAACAGAATGAACAGAACCCAAAATTGTCCATTAATACCATATCATATCACCAGGTGAGCGTTCAAGTGTAGTAGTGCATCTTACAGGTCAAGGTCTACTCTGAAATGTCAAGCCAAAATGTAAAAAAAACAGACTTATCCGCTAATGACTAATGACTAACCATCCCTCAAATTATGAGTCATCCCATATTGAAAAATAAAATGCTGCATTCCTTAATCAGTCAATATGGGATGCAATTTGTCCCAAATTTTCATACATATTGTTTCAAACACAATACAGCTGATCATCACTGTGATCCAAATAACATAACAATGAATAAACCAAAGCAGTTTTACAACAAGCAGGGAATGTTAAAATAAGTAGAACTGAGAGTCCGGCTTCTGAGTGTATGTCACCAACATCATCACCATGATTATGGAGGCATCATCACCCCAGTTACAGAGTCATTGGTGACCTGGTTCAAAAGTCATCATCACCCTGGTTACAGAGTCATTTGCGACCTGGTTACAAGGCACCATCAACCCAGTTACATAGTCATTGTTAACCCTGATTACAGAGTCATCATCACCCCAGTTACAGAGTCATTGTTCACCCAGTCACTGAGACATCATTGCACTGGTTACAGACTCATTGTTGCCTTGGTTACATTGTAATCATCAACCTGGTTATATAGTCATCATTGCCCTGGTTACATAGTCACTGTTGCCCCAGTTACAGAGTGATCATCATTCCGGTTACTGACTCATCGTTGCCCTGGTTGCATGCTTAAAAAAAAGGTTTTTCTGACATCAGTCCAATGTGACCCAGCTGTGACTAGAAGACAGTCATTTAAATTTTGAGGTCATCAAACTCAAAATAATAGTTTTTTTATTCAGTTATTAGTAGTTTATTTAACTTAATTTTTAAGTCAGTGCAGACACTAACTAGCACAACTAGTTTTTACAGTGTGTTGTAAATGTTAAACTGTACAATCTGTAGTAAAGTTGATTTAGTCTGAGCTGCAGAATACATGACTCTGTCCTCCTCTGCAGAGCTGTCATGTTGTGATGATGTTGTCAATAGACATCTGATTGAGTGATGATGAAATTCTTTAATATGATTAATTTATATAGAAAACAAATAAATATGATATATTTACAATTATAAGTCTAAATGGATAGGTTCCAGGAGGGGTGCCCCTTATTTTTCCAGTGAAAGTGGCAACCCTACTAATGACTAATGGTTCAATTTCCAACTACAAATTGGGACCGGCTCTTCAGCAAAAATCCATTTCCATCCAGCTGCTGGTCTTACAGAGGTCAGACTGACACTTCCTAATGTGCCAAGAAAAGCATTTATATTTACATTCATGGCCTTCAGCAGATGCTCTTATCCAGAAAGGCAAAAGTGTTTTGCTGTTTACTCAGGAGAGGTTCTTAGCTATATTTATAATATAGACTATCATTTAGAAGATAACTAAAGCTTAAATGCTGCCAAATACAAAAGTCAGTATTGATACCTAGATACACAATACTCAGCCTGAATGTCAAATCAAGTAAGAGTACAATTATAAGCCTTTAACAAGTACAGGAAAAGTGATTTAAGTACTCTTGGAAGAGATGGTTTTCAGTCATTGTTTGAACACAGCTGTTTGACGCTCAGGAGAAGTTCAATTCACCATTTAGGTGCCAGGACAGAAATATTGATGCTTGTCTTCTATGCTTCTAGAAGGATGGGGGGTCAAGCCAAGCCATATTTGAAGCTGAAAGGCCCAGATTGGTTTTGACAAGTGCCATCACGTACAGAGGAGCTGGTCTGTTCTTGGTTTTGTAGGCTAACATTTAAACATCTGTGTCATCTGAAAGTAGCTGAATGCATTCATTAGAAGGAGTGTCCACAAACTTTTGGACATGTAGAGTATCTGAGCAGCAGATGTGACTTCTAATGTTAAGGAGACTTTCCTCTGGCCTAGGCCTACATATGGACCCTTAGGGCTTAACAGGCTAATACGGCATCTCATTAGTGTTAGCACTGTCCATTAACTTCTGGCTTCCAACTACACACAGAGAGTGGACCTTATCTTCAGTCAACGTCCATTTCAGTCCAGCTGGTGGACTTATGATGTCAGACACTTTCTCAGCAGGAAATTAATCACTGAAAGGTACGACTGATGTTCTGTATGCCAGTTTGGGAAGGACACAGTCAGAATCTACACACACACACACACACACACACTGATGGACAGATTGCTCCAGCAGTGAAACTAAGAGGCAGTTTAGAGGCCATCTGTTGCACTTGGCCTCTGTACCGCACACACACACACTCAGTCGTGGTATGTCCACGGCTACGGTTGACGGCTTGCTCAGGGCGACTGGAGCAGGTAACTAGGCAACAATCCAAAATATGGGGCATTTTTAGAATGCTGTCCATGTAACAACATCAAGGCCACTGGGCTTCTGAGCTTGAAGGGATACTCCAGCCAGAAGGCAAAATTCACCCAGCGCCATCTGTTGTCAACATGCTTGAGATGGGATGTCCATCAAAAATCACTTCCTGCTGTCCAGATAGCAAAAATTACTGCCAGCTCGGATATACCATGCAAAGCCTGAATCACATCAGCCCAGGTTCGGTTTGAATCTAGGCCCAATTCTGGTGATCCACACATCCAGGCCAAAGTCTGTATGCTGATAGTTAATGCCCATGTCTGACGCAAATGCTCAAATACAATAGAAACAATATGAGCAGCCATTTATTAGAAAAATAATATATATTGTTTCATTTGATTAAATTTATTATATCAACATAATTTTGCAATGTTTTACTAATTCAGTGTAAACCTCATTACTTTAGTTAACACTATTGCACCTGTTGATGAAACATAATAAAAACCCATCTGGACCATGCTAGCAAACATAGGAGTTGACATGAGCCCCTTTCACTGAATGGTGTCAAGTGTGATATGACAGTCAACCTTAACCAAACTCCTTTACCATAATGTATGTGACAACAATCTCATATTCTTCATATGTCTGGCCTGTGGTGTAAGATGGCAAGATGGAAACATTTTCTTACAAAGAAAAACATTCAAGCTCTGCTATGTTTTGCCAAAATCATGGGAAAACCAACAATATGCATCAACAAAACAACACCAGGCCCACAGTGAAGCATGGTGGAGGTAGCAATATACTTTGGGATGTTTTTCTGCAGCTAGAAATGGGGCTTTTTCTCTTTTAGAAATGGGGAAATTTCACCTTTTAGTACTACAATGACCCAAAGCAAACCTCCACATTGACAAAAGACTGCCTTCACATGAACCCCGAATAGCTCAGCAGGTTAAGACATTGGGCATTGCCCAAAAGATCGTGAGTTTGAATCCCAGTCATATTGTTCGCCATCGACAGCCGGGGCCAGAGTGAGCTTGTGCTTGTCTTCACCCTCCTACAATCAGTGACATTGCAGAGTGAGAGGAGAGCAGATGGTATGGGTTGATTGGCCACTACTACATTGGGAGGGAAAATGGGTATAATACTAAAAATAAAATTATATACACACAAAAGAGTGGCTTCGTAAGAAGATCAAAATTTTGGAGTAGCTCAACCACAGCCCAAACCTGAATCCAAATTAATCCAAATAGGTTGAAAATCTGTGGGTTGAACTGAAGTTGGCTGTACACAGGAGATGTCCTTGCAGTGTGACAGTTCTGGAGCTTTTGCATGGAAGAGTGGACAAAAATTGCTAAGTCAAAATGTGCCATGCTTATAGATTCCTACCCAAAAGCATGAATGCTGTCATGAATTCAAAATGCACTTCAACAAAATCATTAGATTAAGGGTGTCCATATTTATGCCAACACATTATTTTAGTTTTTATTTTTTCAAACTAAAAGATTTCAGTTTATTTTTCAGTGGAATTATAAGTGACATTAAAGATGGAAAATTTGTGAAATTATTCATATTGTTGATTTTCTTTAACTCACAAAAGCCTGGCTTTTTAACAGGTTTGTAGACTTTTCATATCCACTATATATATATATATATATATATATATATATATATATATATATATATATATATATATATATATATACACTGCAAAAAAAATAAAGGGAACACTTAAACAACAAAATGAAACTCAAAGTCAACCACACTTCTGTGAAACCAACCTGTCCAGTTAGGAAGCAACACTGATTGTGAATCAATTTTACCTGCTGTTGTGCAAATGGAACAGACAACAGGAGAGGCAATTAGCAAGACAACCACTATAAAGGAGTGGTTCTGCAGGTGGTGAGCACAGACCTTTTCTCTGTTCTCATCCTTTCTGGCTGATGTTTTGGTCACATCTCTGATGTGTCTGAATGATCCACCACAAATAATACCTGCTCAATGGTGGTTCTGGTTCTGTGGGGTTATGATAATTGAAGAACAGGTGAAAGGAGGTTAACAAAGTATACAGAGAAACAGATGGACTACAGTCTGTAATTGTAGAACTACAAAGTGCTCCTGTATGATCAGTGGAGCTAAAATGGACAATGAGTGTAGATACAAAGTATATATAGTGATATAACTATATAATGTGATATTAATCTGTAAATGCTCCTTTAGTTTAGACGTCTTGCTCTGTCTTTGTGATTGCTAGGTTATGCCATCCTGCAGGCTATCATGGAGAAAGCTGGACAAAATGGCTGGCAGGTGAGTGCCATCTGTGTGGAGAATTTTAATGATGCTGGCTACCGGCGCCTCCTCGAGGACCTCGACCGGCGGCAAGAGAAAAAGTTTGTCATCGACCTGGAGGCAGAACGGCTCCAGACTATTCTAGAACAGGTAAGAGCATCTTAGAACATTCCAGAACAGTTCAGTCTTAAAGGCTATGGCACAATGAAAACACTGTTCTCCAACAACCATCATCATTCTACTGTCAATCCCAGGTCATAGACCTGCTGTTTTAGAAGAACAACCAGCCTCTGCATTGGTTGGAGAAGCTTGGAGAGTGCTGAGTTAACATGGCTTATATTTGGATCACCAGATTTTACATTTAGAACAGAAGTTGAGCTTTATAATAAAACATAGTGGTGTTTTTACCCAGTGTTGGTGTTCACTGGAGAATGATGTTGTTTAGTGGTTAGCTGGAAATAATGGTGTGTGATAAAGAATAATGGTATGTGGTATAGAATAATGGTGTTTGGTGAAGAATGATGATGTGATGTTGAAGAATGATGGTGTGATGGTGAAGAATGATGGTCTGATGGTGTGTGGTAAAGAATGATGATGTTTGGTAAAGAATGAAGGTGTTTGGTGAGAATGATGGTGTGATGGTGTGTGGTAAAGAATGATGGTGTGATGGTGAGTTATAAAGAATGATGATGTGATAGTGTGTGGTAAAGAATGATGGTGTTTGGTGAAGAATGATGGTGTGATGGTGTGTGGTAAAGAGTGATGGTGTTTGGTAAATAATGATGGTGTGATGGTGAAGAAAGATGGTGTGATGGTGAAGAATGATGGTATGATGGTGTGTGGTAAGGAATGATGGTGTTTGGTGAGAATGATGGTGTGATGGTGTGTGGTAAAGAATGATGGTGTTTGGTAAAGAATGAAGGTGTTTGGTGAGAATGATGGTGTGATGCTGTGTGGTAAAGAATGATGGTGTTTGGTGAGAATGATGGTGTGATGGTGTGTTATAAAGAATGATGGTGTGATAGTGTGTGGTAAAGAATGGTGGTCTTTGGTGAAGAATGATGGTGTGATGGTGTGTGGTAAAGAATGATGATGTTTGGTGAAGAATGATGGTGTGTGGTAAAGAATGATGGTGTGTGGTAAAGAATGATGGTGTTTGTTGAAGAATTATGGTGTCTAGTGAAAAATGATGGTGTGTGGTAAAGAATGATGGTGTGTTATAAAGAATGATGGTGTGATAGTGTGTGGTAAAGAATTATGGTGTGATGGTGTGTGGTAAAGAATGATGATGTTTGGTGAAGAATGATGGTGTGTGGTAGAGAATGATGGTGTTTGTTGAAGAATGATGGTGTCTAGTGAAGAATGATGGTGTGTGGTAAAGAATGATGGTGTTTGGTGAAGAATGATGGTATGTGGTAAAGAATGATGGTGTTTGGTGAAGAATGATGGTGTGATGGTGTGTGGTAAAGAATGATGATGTTTGTTGAAGAATGATGGTGTCTAGTGAAGAATGATGGTGTGATGGCGTGTGGTAAAGAGTGATGGTGTTTGGTAAAGAATGATGGTGTTTGGTGAAGAATGATGGTGTGTGGTAAAGAATGATGGTGTTTGGTAAAGAATGATGGTGTGATGGTGTGTGGTAAAGAATGATCGTGTTTGGTAAAGAATGATGGTGTGTGGTAAAGAATGATGGTGTCTAGTGAAGAATGATGGTGTGATGGTGTGTGGTAAAGAATGAGGGTGTTTGGTGAAGAATGATGGTGTGATGGTGTGTGGTAAAGAATGATGGTGTCTAGTGAAGAATGGTAGTGTTTAGTAGAGAATGATGGTGTTTCATGAGCAGTGGTGGTTTGGTCAGGGAATGATGATGTTTAGTGAAAAATGATGACGTTTAGCCAAGAATGTTGATATTTGGTAGAGAATGGTAGTGTTTGGTCAGAGAATTATATGTTTAATGATAGATGATGGTTTCTCTCTCTCTCTCTCTCTCTCTCTCTCTCTCTCTCTCTATGTGTGTGTGTTTGATTGTAGTGTGATGAATCTGCCTACTTCCTTCTTGCTGCTCCTCCAGCAAGCCTCGAAGGATTCTCTCTATCAGTCTGACACACACACACACACACACACACACACACACACACATGGGGCTCCATCAGTGAAGCAGCAGGAACACAAACAGACACACTGATCACACTGTACAGAGAGACTGAGGACCACACAGACAAGACAGGAGAGGAGAGGAGAGGAGAGAGGAGAAGAGGAAAAATAGATAAGCGATGGGAGGAGAAGCAGAGAGGAGAGGAAATAGAGGAAAGGAGAAAGGACAAGAGCAGAGTTGAGGAGAGCAGAAGAAAAAATGATAGGAGAAGAGGAACAGTTGAGAAGAGAAGAAATGAGAGAAGAGGAGAAAAGAGGAGAGGAGTAAGGACAAGAAGTGAAGAGAAAAGAGGATATGAGTTAAGAAACAAGGGTAGCAGAATAGAATAGAAGTGAGGAGAGAGATGAGAAGGGTGCAGATGAGAATAGAATGGTATGTGTTGCCATTGAAAATACCCAATGTAACAAGTGACCCCAAACTTTTGAGCAATTGTGTATAGGCACATTTATGAAAAATTATAATGAAGTGGTTTCTGTAGAAATCACCAACATGTCTCTGGAAACCTCATCCTTCAGTGAGGTCACAGACTTGTCAACCTGGACATGAGTCTTTGTTTACATTCTGTTTTGTCTTGAAATCTCTCTCTGTCTCTCTCTCTCTCTCTCTCTCTCTCTCTCTCTCTCTCTCTCTCTCTCTCTCTCTCTCTCTCTCTCTCTCTCTCTCTCTCTCTCTGTCTCTCTCTCTCTGTCTCTGTCTCTCAGGCAGTCAGTGTAGGGAAGCATGTGAAGGGATATCATTACATCATCGCCAACCTGGTGAGTGTCTGCTTCACAGCACAATGTGTATATAAAGTTGTGTCAACGTGCAAATATGGGGATCAGATCATGTTGCTTTAATTAGTAAGTAGGATGATCAGAACCCTTTCCTGTAGCTCCTACCATTGGCATCACTATCATAAACTGATTTCTAGTAGATCTTCCAACTGTCTACTTTATCAGATACTCCTCTCTTGTCTTTTATCAGTGTTAATGAAACAAGTCTGATGTCTTAAATTTGTGACTTGAGCCTAACTTGAGGCCCACTTCTGATATGCATATTCTCAACAAGAAGGGGTTTATGTGTAAAGCTCCAAAAACTGAATTATGCACATGTGAGATGTGCATAAAGCAAATGTTAGTTGGCTGCCTGGTAGCATTGAGGACAGGACCCAAACTATTAAATCTGAAAAGCGAATAAAGGACAAACATTTTCTCAAAATGCAGACCTGCAGATAGAGGAAACCATTAGGTTCATGTGATCAGAGACTGCACGGTTTACAAAAGCCCACTGGTCACAAGTTGCTCATTGGAGATGTATTTATTGAAATATCTTCTGAGGACAGTACTGCATATGATTGGTTCTGTGAGGTGACCAATCAGAACACAGAGGGCCAGAGTCATGATAACACTGAATCCAGCAACAAACTGAAAAGAAGCAGGACAACACAACTAGCCCTCAACTGGAAGAGCAAACTGCAAAATAATGAGTCAAGTGAAGCTGTAACAGCAAGCTCACATAATTTAAACTGCGCCACATCCTGTGCTTCCAAAGCTGCTCAGTTTAGCAAGTTAGCTAGCTGACTATCTGCTAATTATTACCTTGAAATGAGCTGTAACCTGCTGCTAGCAAATGCATGAAATGCTGGAATCAGAGCCTCCACTCTCATGACACCTTAATTTTAGCTAGCTAGCAAAGCTTCAGTTTTCACAATTTCATTCACATCCTGCTTTCAGAGCATCTTTTAATTCTGCCATTTATATAGAGCTTACTTTTATTTTACTCTCATGGCACTACTCTGATCCTAAAGCAGCTTGTGGTACTTAACTTTTTTAACATCTTACAGTTTGCTCTAAATAACAGAATCTAAGTTAAAAGTACCACAAGCTGCTTTAGGAGCAGAGCAGTGACATGAGAATAGAATAAATGTAAGCTCTGTATGAATGGCAGAAGATTAAAAGATGGTCTGAGAGCAGGATGTGAATACAGTTGTGAAAACTGAAGCTTGCTAGTTACCTAACATTAAGGTGCCATGAGAGTAGAGGCATCTATTTCTAGACTAGTTAGGTTAGCTATCTAGCACGTTATGGCTCATTTCAAGGTAGTAATAAGCAGATAGTCAGCTATCTACCTTGCTAGCTAGCTCGCTAAACTGAGCAACTTTGGAAGCACAGGATGTGGGGCAGTTTAAAATATGGGAGGACAGATGCTGTCACAGTTTCACCTAACTCTTTATTTTGCAGTGTTATCATGACCCCACCCCTCCGTGTTCTGATTGGTCACCTCAGAGAGCCAATCATATGCAATAGTGCCCTCAGAAGATATTTAAATAAATAAAACTCCAACAAGCTCAAACGTCCAGTAAACAGAGTCCAGTAAAACCATATTTAGCATAAGAAGCAAAGAAGGATAGTTTGGAGCTGTTCTTGATTAGATTCATCCTGCAAGTTCCAGGGTCTTGGGGTCCTGGGTTCAATCCAGATGTGAGGAGTTTGGTTTTTTTTTCTTGGGTACTTCAGATTCCTCCCAAAAACAATTTTTAGGTGTGGCTAAATTGTCCAAAGGTGTGAGTATGCAATGCCCTGAGATGGACTGGAACCCTGTCCAGGGTGCGTTCCATCCTTACACCCAGTGATAGATAGACCCTGATCTGGACAAAGCAGTTTCAGAAGTTGTTGGTCAGCAATGTATTTGTAGTTATTCCATTGAGCTTCACATCATCCAATGACATCCTCTCATTGGTGGCTTGTAGATGAGCCTTCTAGGACTGGTCAAACTCCATTTTGATCCAAAAGTTTGGCCACGGCCAGAAATCAATAGTGTGTATGTTTGATCACAGAGTCTGCTGCAGAGAATGATGCTTTCTGTATCCACCAATCTAAATTCATGACCAAAGATATTTGTATGTTGCATGATTTGCCTACAACAGGAAAATCGAGTGGATTATGACTAGTTTGTCATGCTCAGTTTTGGCAGACATTGGTGTCTGCACAAATTTAAACAAGTCTTTATCCTGCACGTTGTTTCTGATATTTGCTATACAAAAGTATTGTTGTTTGTGGAAAATAAAATCACATCTCCTCTGGTTACAGTGGGCTTCTGGATTGTATTGATTAATTTTTCTCCATTTGATGCTACAGTTCTTTTCCATTACTACCTTTCTTTTGTTTTTTACTTTCATTCCTTCTTTCAATCGTTCTGTCTCTCTTTCCCCTCACAGGGTTTTAAAGATATCTCTTTGGAGAGGTTTATGCATGGTGGAGCAAATGTTACGGGCTTTCAGCTTGTGGACTTCAGCAAGCCTATGGTCATCAAACTCATGCAGCGTTGGAACAAGCTGGACCAGAGGGAATACCCTGGCTCTGAAAGCCCACCCAAGGTAGGTCAGACTCCACTGACCATTTAATCAAAAACCCATGATTTGTGGCTCCACCCACTTGTAATGGGACAGGGTAATTCTAATCCAAAAACATGCAAGGCTCTGAAAAAATCTACAGAAGGGCTTGGGATACTTAGTAAATAAAGTAAATAAAGCACAACCTAAAAGCTGTGAACAATGGGACATATTGGGACAAAGTCACAGTTAACAAGTCCCTCTGGACCAACAGCATGGGAAGGAACTACGGGAAAACTAAGGAAATTTGAGAGCAAGTGCTAAGCTAGTTACTGAACAATTAAGAATTAGAGGCCACATAGAGAGTGGGACAGACAGACAAGACAAAAATTGCAGACAGCTCAACAGAATGAGGAGCCAGCCTTGAGGGAGAGGAAGATCAAAGAGGGCTTGATACCCAGATATTGGCAGGGTCATTTGTGCACATTTGTATGTGAGAAACTGCTTTTTTATATAGCTATGCCAGCAGGTGTACGCACTCACCTTTGATTGCAGATGAAGCCACAGCTCCCTTTACCACTTCAGGGAAGCCCCCCAGGTATAGCTGCTTGCTCTGATTATAGGCAACTCCACAGCTCCCTCTAGTAATCGAAGGAAGCCTGGCAGACAAGTCAGCCACCAGCTGACCCTTTACATCACTGGCCACTTCCTCAGAAACTCCTCTCTTTCAGCTTCTCACACTGGCCACTTTATCAGAAACGGTATCTCTTGTAGATTCACTAACTGGAAACCCTGTCATAATCCCGACTTGTAGTTCCACCCGCTTGTCACTTTATCAGAAACCACTCTTGGACCAGTGAGCCAAAGAAATATGAGCAATGAAACCACTTTTAGAAAGTAACAATTGAAATCCCCCCAACACTCTCTCTCTCTCTCTCTCTCTCTCTCTCTCTCTCTCTCTCTCTCTGGGTGATCGTCTTTCCTCTGTCCTCTGCTAGCTGTGGTACTGATAACACGGTGGGCTCTTCAGTCATTCTTATTGATCGACTATCCGGTAGTGTGCATATATTACACACAGCAACTGAACCCGGCTTAATAATGCTCACTATTAAACCCCAACCTCTCTCCTCCTCTCTCTGCACTCTTTCTATTTATTAAATTCAGTTCAGTGTTTTATTTTATTGGTATTGACTGATCGACATTGTTACCCAAACGATCAATAACATGACAGCAGCAATGAAAACAGTAACAACACTAAACAGCATGTACCCTGCTGACATCATAACCATCACACACACACAACACTGATCAGGCATAACATTAACACAACCTCCTTGTATCTACACTGACTGTCCATTTGTGTCCATATAGGTGGTCTTTGTAGTTCTACAATTACAGGCTGTAGTCCATCTGTTTGTCTGTATACCTTATCCACTGATGTGGTGGTGGTGTGTTACTGTGTGTTGAGTATGTCAGACACAGCAGAGATGTGTCACTGCTAGAGTGAGAATATTACACCAATCAGACAACAGCATCCTGTGAGCACCAATGAAGAACTAGACAATCACAATGATGAGTTACTATCTCTGACTTTACATCTACAAGGTGGACTAACATGATAGGTGTGTCTAATAGAGTGAACAGTGAGTGGACACACTGTTTAAAATTTCCAGCACTTATGCTGTGTCTGATCCACTCAACACACACTAACACACCACCACGACTCTGAATGATCCACCACCAGGGAAGTGTTCACTGTGAGGTGTACTCACTTGTGTTGTGGTTATTTGGACATTAATGTCTCTGTGTTGAGTTCTGTTCAGAAGACAGTAAATCTATACTGTTATACAAGCTGCACACTGACTACTCTCAGTTATATACAAGTTTCATTTCTATAGTGTTGTCTCATGGAAAGATATAATCACATATGTGCAGAAATGTGAGGAGTGTACTCACTTTAGTTGGTTACTGTATATATATGACATTAAACCCCTGTTATGCTTTGTTATATAAACATAATAATATGGGGGGCACCCAACGCCTAGTGGTAAAAATCTGGTCTTGTGAACGGAAGGTCGCTGGTTCAATCCCCAGACAGGAAATGACTGAAGTGCCCTTGAGCAAGGCACCTAACCCCCTAACTGCTCCCCGGGCGCTGGTGGATAATGGCTGCCCAATGATTTGGGCACAAATTCTCACAGCCTAGTGTGTTCACTAGTGTCTGTGTGTTTCACTGCATGAATGGGTTAAATGCAGAGGTCAAATTCTATTGTATGAAAAATCACATTGGCAAAAATTGGTAAATCTAAATCTGAATCTGAATAAAGTTTGAAAAGTTTGGAGTAGTTAAAAAGTTAGCCAGAAAGAGGTGAACAGATGCCCAAAGGTTAATATTTCAGATGATTTTTGTAAAAAATCTATGAAAGAGGTCTGTCCTAGGATCAAGATATGAAATCCTGAACTGTGCAAAGTATCACTGGAACCATATCACATTTGGCAAAATCAGGGAACAGTGTACAAAGAAGAACACCTGATATCTACTATAAGATGTGATGATGGGTCATCAATGCTTTGGGGCTGTTTTTCTGCGAGTGTTCTAGCGGATCTTGTGTCAAATCAATGACTAATGAATTCCACATAACACCAGGAGCTCCTTGCCCGAACTTCTCTGCTTCTGCCAGAAGGCTGAAACTTGATAATTGTTTTGACCTTTCAGGAGCTCAAACTCACCCAAAAGTTATTGGTTTGAAATGAACATCATATTGTCCAGATTTGATCCCAGTAGAGTGGATTTGAAGAGAACAAGTGAATATCAAATTCAAAGTAAACTTTATTGTCATTCAGGCTATACAACAAGGGGTGTACAACTTAATGAAATTGTGTTTACTCAGGCTCCAATGTGTAAAATATATTGGACACAGTGCATTTAGGCTGTACAAAGTAGACATGAAAATATAAATGGGATTTGGAATACAGTAAAAAAATATATGCTACGAATATTGATATAAAAATGTAATATTACACATATTACACAGTGTAACATGAATGTAAAACATATACTGTTGAAAAGTGATAACATGCTTGACAGCAGTTATTACACACCAATAGCTGCATTTGCAGATATGTTTGTGTGTGTTTGTTAGTGGTGTGTGTTAAAGAGTTTATGTGTTCAGCAGTTCTGATAGTCCAGAATGTTGTGTGTGTGTGTGTTACTGGTAGTTCAGTAGTCTGATTCTCTTTGGATATAAGCTCCTACTGAGCCTGTTTATTTTGTAGCAAATGCTATGGTAGTGTTTGCCGGAAGGCAGAAGCCTGAACAGTTCATGGACAGGGAGAGTGTGATACTTGATTATCCTGCTTGCTCTGCTGAGGCAGCTGGAAGGGTGCAGTTCCTGTATGGATGGAAGTGATGTCTTTGTCATTCTCTCTGCCATTCTAACCACCTTCTGAAAGGACTTCATCTCTGCATCAGTGCAGCATTCATACCAGACTAGGAGGCTGCTGGTGAGGATGGACTCTATGGCACCTCTATAGAAGGTTGAAAGGATCGGAGAAGGGATGTTTGATCTCCTCATCCTTCAAAGTGAAGGTGCTACTATGTCCTTTGGACTAGGGATGTAGTGTTTGTTCACCATGTCAAGTCATCTATGAGGTGAACCCTCAGGAACTTGTTACAAACTCCACAGCGTTGCCATGGATTGTGAATGGAGTGTGTACTAGAGGTGTGAACCTTCACTGATCTCATGATTCGATTCAATTCCAATTATCATGTCAACGATTTGATTTGATATTGCGATGCATCAGGATGCGGCACATGAATTTTGTGTATTATTTCATTTGGTATTTCATTTGGTTGGCAGGCTTTGCACACCGCATGTGACTTGTCTAGATCATGCTTCCCAGTCAGCTCGTAGAATCCAAAATGTGTCGATATTTTGGCTATTAAAACATTTGGTGTGTTTTTAATCTCAACCTCACGAGTGCTAATGCCTAGTGAGTCGAGTTTTTTTGTTAGGTGTTGAGGGTAACTGTGCTGAAAGCAGAGCTGACGTCAATGAAGAGAAACCTCACATAACTGTCCTTATTCTCCAGGTGAGGCAGGCTCAGGTGAAATGCTGCATTCTATGGCATCATCAGTTGAATGGTTAGAACAGTATGCAAATTGTAATGGGTCAAGGATTGCAGGAAGTTTTGATGAGGGCAGTTTTGTGATCTAAGAATGGCAAGAAAAATATTATAGGAGATAATCCAAGATCTCAAGGTGTTAAAGCCTTTTCCTTCATCATAAATCATTACTGAGAGCACCTCATTGTATTAGCTGTTCACTACACAGATTGGGTTGGCTCAGTTGCAGACAAAAGTAAAAAAGTACATCCCTAATTCATGTTTATTCATTTTCTTATGGTACAAGTGCACATGGTATAACTCCTCCATCAGCTTGGAGGAATCCATTAACTGCTGCTTCAACTTCTTCCAAAACATTTCTGTTGGATTAAGTTCAGGACTTTGATGTGATCATTCCAAATCATGAACTTTGTTTTTACTTTGGTAGAACAATTTGTGTGTTTGGGGTCATTGTCTTACTCCATGACCCACATTCTCTTGAGTTTCAGCTCACAAGCAGACATTTTCCTTTAAAACTTGATGGTATAATTTGGAATTCATTGACCCATAAGTGATGGAAATATGCCCTCGCCCGCAAGTAGCAAAACAGGCCCAAACCATGATACTACCACCATCATGTTTTACAGACAGGATGAGGTTTTTATTCTGGAATGCAGTGTTTTCCTTTCATTTCTACAAACTTAATGTTTCTCATTTTAATAAAAAAGATCTATTTTGGTCTCGTCCATCCAGAAATCATTACTCCAGTAGCCTTCTGTCTTGTCCACATGATCTTTGGGCAGCAATGTGGGCAGCAATGTTCTTTTTAGAGAGCAACAGCTTTCCCTTTGTAACCCTGCCATGAACACCATTTTTGTTCTGTTTCTCTTGATATGGACTTATCACTCACAGACATTGGATAATGTCATCAATAAATGACTTTCTACAAGCTCTGTTTGACCCTCACCTCATTGACTAAACTCTTAATATGGCAGCTGTACTTATTTGCATTTACTATTGTTGTCTTTCTTAGTACACTTCCTCCCTGACGTATGATGCTGTTTTGGTGATGGCTGAAGCTTTTCGCAATCTTCGACGGCAAAAAATTGACATCTCTCGTCGAGGGAATGCTGGAGACTGTCTGGCCAACCCAGCAGCTCCATGGAACCAGGGCATTGACATGGAGCGCACCTTAAAACAGGTGAGTTACTAAACAAGATCCTTAACTGCTTCATAATTCTCTGTATTTCTTTAGGATTTTGCAACTGAATCCACAGGTCCTGAATCTGCTGTGGTTTTCTACAGCAACTACATTAAGGGACATTATGTAGGTTCATCTTACAAGTCAGATTTGTACCACAAGGGGGTGCCTTTCAGCTGGACAGAAATTGAGTGCTCAGTTCTATTTGTATGGAAATCGAACAAAGGTCTGAAGCCAAAAATCAATACTTCGTATTTTTTCAGTGTTTTAATGGTCATTCTAAAAACACAAACGGCACATGACTTATTTGAAGCAAAATATTTAATTAGCAGCTCAAAGAAATGAACAAGCTGAATAGAAATAGAGGGTTTCAGCATTTATATGACTCCTCCCTTTTGTGTGGATCTTAGAAAAGATTAAAGTAATGAACCATAAATGGAAGGAATAGGTGCTGGAATTTCCTGTGCGTCCAGGTTATTTAAGAAGTTAAAACAGGTGAGTGACTTATCAGTGGACACTGTGCTCCTGACTGCATGTTTGTTTGTTTGTGTGTGCGTGTATGTGTGTGTGTGTGTGTGTGTAGGTGCGTATCCAGGGACTGACAGGAAATATCCAGTTTGATCATTATGGACGCAGAGTGAACTACACAATGGACGTTTTTGAACTGACAAGCATCGGCCCTCAGAAAGTAAGTGTGCATATATTATATGGTCAAAAGTATTGGGACACCTGCTGATTCAGTTTTTTCTGAAATCAATAGTCTTAAAGTATTAAATTAGTAATACTTTAATTATTTTTTTAAAAATTTAAGTTTCTCCTGCTGTTGGAGTAACTGTCTCTACTGTCCAGGGAAGACTTTCTACTAGATTGTGGAGCATTGCTGTGAGGATTAGATTGCATTCAGAAAACAAAGCATTAGTGAGGTCAGGATGTTGGATGATCACCACCAAATCATCCCCATCTCATCCAGTGGAGCAGAGAACACAGCTGCACTGCTCCACAGCTCAATGCTGGGTGCTTTATACCCCTCTAGTCAACACCTGGCATTACACATAGTGCCAGTAGGTTCATGTTTAGTCTTATTCTATTGGCAATACTTCTCTACAGAGACTAGACAAGCTGTGTGTGCAAAAAGCTGAATGCATTTATTACAATGAAGTGTGACCTCTGACCTCTTTGTGTGTGTGTGTGTGTGTGTGTGTGTGTGTGTGTTTTTTTTTTTTGTGTGTGTGTGTGTGTGTGTGTGTGATCAGATTGGTTATTGGAATGACATTGATAAGCTGGTGCTGGTACAGAATGAGCTAGGTGGAGGAAATGGATCTGCCATGGAGAACCGAACAGTCATCGTCACCACCATCTTGGTAATGTACATATTCCCTCTTTATATTACAGAAAGAGAGAGAGAGAGAGAGAGAGAGATAGAGAGAGAGAGAGAGAGAGAGAGAGAGAGAGAGAGAGAGAGTGAATGTTTAGATCCATATGGGTTTATAACGACAGTTTGGGGGAGAAGAAGATCAAGTTCCCCCCATATTTTCCCCCCTAAGACGACCTTTTTAAGTTTTATACTGGAGCTACAAGGCTAATGTAGCTAACAAGCAATGGAAGCTTATAATACCATGACACTAACTACATGACTAAATCATCACATACTTCCTCAAATTGTGTTGAGATGTCCAGTAATATGTAATAGTCTTGACTATCTGGTTTCTGATACTGTATGATATGCTGATGTCTATAAACTTGGAATAAAGTATGGACACAGTTTAAACTCTGTGACGGCTGTTAGTGCTGGTTTACAAAAAGAATTAGAGTTGATGTTTACTTCTGAATTATCTGGTCTTAGTGAGTAAAAGTGAAAGCAGAAGTAGAAGAAACAAGTTGAAGGTGAAGTTAAAGGAAAAACTCAGAATTCTATAAAAACTGGGAAGCTGTGTAAAATGTAAAAAAAACATATATTTAATTCATAATAGAACATAGAACACAGAAAAGTTGAAATTGAGACATTTTACCATTTAATGAAAAATATTAACTAATTTAAAATTTGATGGCAGCAACACATCTAAAAAACCTGGGACAGGGCAATAAAAGGCTGTACAATATGTGGTACTAAGAAAAAAAAACAACTGGAGGATCAATGACCAAGTCACATGACTGGGTATATAAAGAGCATTTTAGAGAGACAGAAGTTCACCAAATTGTGAAAAACATTTCAGAAAAATATTCCTCAACACTAAATGGCAAAGATTCTGAATATCCTACCATTAACAGTACAGTCAAAATATTTAGAGAATCTGGAGAAAACCCTGTATGCAAGGGACAAGGCAGACTGGCAATATAGGAGGCTCATGATCTTCAGGCCCTCAGGTGGCACTGCATTATAAACAGGCCTGATTCTGTACTGGAAATCACTGCATGGGCACAGGAACACTTCCAGAAATCACTGTCTGTGAACAGTTTGCTATTCAGTGGTCAGATTAATCAACATTTGAAATCATTTTGGAAGCCACACATGCCGTGGTCTCTCCTGTGGACTCAAAAAGATGGACCATCCAGCTTGTTATCAGCACACAGTTCAAATGCCTGCATCTCTGATTGTCTGGGGTTGAAATAGTGCCTGTGGTGTGGGCAGCTTACACATCTGGAAAGGCACCAGCAGTGCTGAACAGTATATAGAGGTTTTAGAACAACATGTGCTCCAACTCAAGCAATATCTCTTTTAGGACAGGCCTTGAACCTACTGCATCCATCCCAACAGCATGGCTTCACAGAAGAAGAGTCAGGGTGCTGAACTGCTCTGCCTGCAGTCCAGACCACATTTCATGCATCACACAACGAATAAATCTGGCAAAGAGGACCCAGGACTGTTGAGCAGCTAGAATGTTACATTAGACAAGAATGGGATAACCTTCTTCTCCCAAAACTCCAGCAGTGTCCTCACTTCCCAGATTGTTGTTAAATGAGTAGATGCTACACAGTGGTAGACATGGCCCTGTCCCAACTTTCTTCAGATGTGTTGCTGCCATCAAATTCTATTTTTTTTCCATGGAATGGTAAAATGTCTCACTTTAAACATCTAAAGTGTTCTACACTCTATTGTGAAACAAATCTGTCAGGAGCGAATTTGTATGAAGGATTGAACACAAATGCTGAGAGAAATGAAAATAGAGAAACATGGATTTATTTACAAACAATTTACAAAACAAAAAGAAGTACTGTGTCTGTAAACACTGTAGAGAGACGTCAAAACACACACGGACATAAACTGATTTCAGATTAAATGAAAACGCACAAGACACTGGTAGACTAGGACCTTTAAACAGATATAATTACCACAAAATAACGAGACACAGCTGATAACACTGACAGTGGGCATGACGGGGGAGACACAGAAACAGGAAGTAATGACCTTATATGGAGACAGCTGCAGACAGATATCACAGAGTGGGGAGCCTGAAACAATGTCCCAAGTTTTTTTGAATTGGGGCTGTAAAAGTAGAAGTAGAAATAATAAAAAAAATAAAAGTAGATGGAAAAGAAAAAGTACAAGTAAAAGAAAAAGCAGAATAGAAGTAAAAACAGAAATAGAAGTAGAAATAAAAATTAGAAGAAACAGTAGACATAAAATTAGAAGTAGAAATAGAAGTAGATATAGAAGCCAAGTCAAGTCAAATTTATTTATGTAGTACTTTTACAAGCTGATGTCACAAAATAGCTTTACACAGTTCCAGTGATATAAAAAAACGGAAGATCCAGTGAGCAAGCCAATGGTGACAGTGGCAAGGAAAAACTCCTGCAGAGCTGTAGGAAAAAACCTTGAGAGGAACCAAACTCTCATGGGGGGACTTAAAAAGTACAAATAAAAGCAGAAGTAAAAGTGACAGTTAAAGTAGAAGCAGAAGCAGAAGTAGAAATACAAGAAGAAAAGGAAGAAGAAAAAAGTAAAAGTGAAATTACTGTATAATGTAAAAGCAAAAGAATAAAACAAAGCAGAAGTAGAAATTAAAGAAGAAAAGGAAGAAAAAAGTAAAAGTGAAATTACTGCATAATGTAAACGCAAAAGAATAAGACTAAGCAGAAGTAGAAATTAAAGAAGAAAAGGAAGAAGAAAAAAGTAAAAGTAAAATTATTGTATAATGTAAAAGCAAAAAAATAAGACAAAGCAGAAGTAAATGCTGAAACAGAAGTTTAAGTAGAAGAAGTACTAGAATTAAAAGTAGAAGGAAAAGTGAAAGTAAATGTAGAAGTAGAAGAAGAAGCTGAAGTACTAGCAGAAACAGAAATGGGAGTAGAAACAGAAGTGGAAGCAGTAGCAATAGTAAAAACAGAAATATAAATCAAAGTGCTCCTGTTTATGTTTTATTAGTTTATGTTAGTCTAAGCCTTTGAGTCAGGCTAACATACTTACTGTGCTAGTGTTAAGTCTGATGTGTTAAAAGACAGGTCTGATGTCCTCTCTCTCTTTAAAAAATGTACCTTAGTAGGTTCCTCCTCTCTCTTTCTCTCTCTCTCTCTCTCTCTCTCTCTCTCTCTCTCTCTCTCTCTCTATCTCTCTTTCTTCCTGACGTACGTTTTGAAGGCGATGGAGAATTTCACTTCAGCAGGAGGTTCTCTGCCGACGCTGGTGAAGAACCCTCTCCTCAGACACTGAGGAAAAACACAGAGGACAGGAGAACATCACTCAGAATTAGAACCTGGAACAAAAACTGAACATTCAAACTTTCACTAACTGGACTCTGAAAGAAGTACAATTTTCGCAGCATGTGGAACCGCAGTGCTCTCTTATCAAAATCTTGACAGTTTTCTTTTTTGAAAAATGGTCCAAACTGAATTGGAACTTCTAAACAATTAAAAGTATCATAAAGTCCATTATTTTTCCTTTGAAATATTCATACAAACCATTTGCACAATAGTGGAATATAGGCAACTAAAATGAACCCATACTTTAGTGGACATTATTTTAGTCCATTTTAAATTATTTGAACTTTGCAAAATCATAAAAAAAATGTACCTTAAAGTACAACATATAAGAGATGAGGTTTTGTTATGACAGTGAAGACATACAGTAGCATGCAAAGGTTTGGCCACCCCAGGCTAATATTTGTTATCCCCAAAAATAAATCTGGCTTGTTTGTTAGTTGGTCCTTTAACTTCTGATGCTACATTTTGTGGTGAAGATGCTGGAAAGGTTTTTCTTCTGATGACTCTTCATTGAAGGTCATATTTTTGCAGGTGTTTCTGCACAGTAGAAGAAAGCTTCACCACTCCAGCATTTATTAATCAAACAGGAGTTTTGATTTTCCTTTCTAGCAATCCTACAAGTTTTCCTTGTCTTCCAGACCTCCAGACTTGGCCTCTGCCATTCCTCTTAACTGCCATTTCTTAATGACATTTCTTCTTGTAGCCTTCTCCTGCTTTGTGGATATCAGTTTTTTGTTTCCCAGAATGTTCGACAGCTGCTTAGAGGAGCTCAGGGCTGATGATTGTTGAAGGTTTGAGGAGTCTGAATATATATATATATATATATA
>BRDA01007635.1:8038-18133 GCA_036984385.1 Crenuchus spilurus | reverse complement strand
TGTCCAAATGTCAGCATGTCCCACAATTACTGATTTACTATTTTTATATAAAAAACAACAATAGTGTGTGTGTGTGTGTGTGTGTGTGTGTGTGTGTGTGTGTGTGTGTGTGTGTGTGTGTGTGTGTGTGTGTGTGTGTGTGTGTGTGTGTGTGCATGATTTGTCCTTTAAAGTGTTGATTCTGCTCTCTCATCAGTATGAGTATCCTCTATGGACCATAGTCTACTGACAGGGTCAGCTCGCTCTCTCTCCCTCTCTCTCCCTGTCTCCTTTCTTTCTTTCTTTCTCTCTCTCTCTCTCTCTCTCTATCTATCTATCTCACTGATCCTCTTGCTCTCTTTCTTTCTCTTTTTCTCTCTCTGTATCCCGCTGACCCTCATGCTCTTTTCTCTTTCTCTATCTCTGCCCCTCTCACTCTCAATTATTTTTTCTGCTCTGTGGTGCATCAGCAACAACAGCTTTTAAACACACACACACACACACACACACACACACACACACACACACACTACAGTGAGGGTCAGTAGGGAAACAATAAATGCCACACTGTTATTTCAAATAAAAGATACAGACTTCTAGAAAGAGAGTTAGAGAGAGTGAGAAAGAGAGAGAGAGAGAGAGACTTTTACATGAACTTTAATACTTACATTTCATTCTTACAACATAAAACCCTTAAAATCCCACTTTTAAAATAACTCCCAACACAGTGTTAAAACATAGATCATTAAAGTGACATTTCATCAACACATCTTAAACACATAAAACCAGCTCATCATTAACCACTGAACACACAGTATCACCAACACACCACACCATCCCAAACCTCTGTACGTCATTTAACAGTCTGTAATACTCAAACACCAGCGCTTTTTGCTTTTCCAAGCAAAACATTTAGCAGACAGGACTTGTGGCGCTGAGGAGTAATACGGGCCTAATACAAATATCTCTGTTGTAAAATCTACTCCTAAATTCTCACATTGACCCCTCAACAGTCCAAGCAGTTCATCCAGGCATGTTCATTTAGTAAACACATGCTCCACATCCTCAGGCTCCCCACAAAACAAACAGCCCTCATCCACACTCGGGTTAAAGTGTGCAACAGAGTCAGAGAGAGAGAGAGTCAAATAAAGAAAGAGTCAGAGAGAGAGAGAGTCAGAGAAACAAAGAATGAGCGATAGAGAGAGTCAGAGAGAGAAAGATTGAGAGAAAGAGAGAGAGTCTCTGGCATACTGATCTCTGAATACATCCTAAACAAATAGAACTGAGCACTCATGTTCTGTCCTCTGAAGGCGCCCTCTTGTGGCACAAGTCTGAGTTGTAAGATGAACTTACATAAAGTCTCATAAAAGCTCCTAATTTTTAGTGTTCGTTAGTAAATTGTAAGCATGTGTCATTCTATTACAAATCATAAAACATTTTCTGCTCATTTTTACAACAAACATAATTCTGCATTTATTTCAGACTGAAAACTGTAAAGGATACAGAGGATTGTTAAGATGTTAAACTACCTGAAAAGGTGATGAAAGGCCATTTTCACACTGGAGCTTTTTCTGGACTCTGAACTATTTGCCTCACAAATTTGTTACATCTGGCTGAGCATGAAAGCTGAGTCTAACCCCAAGAGAATTTCAGAGAACCGTTGTCTCGTCCTCTCGAAATCAGTGATCTCAGAATGCTCAGCTATGTTTGTGAAGGCTGTTTACTCCAAGTGCTGCATGGCACATCATGTGACTGATTGATTTTGTCACATGACTCTGTTTCAGTGTTTGTCATATAAGGAGATGGAAAGTTTTCATATACTTGACATGAATGTTTCAGAAAAAACACTCAACATGTGCCATCCTAAACTGCTAAAACTCTTCCCAAGTGAGAACGACTCAGACATGAAGACCCAGCTAACATTAGTTGTATTTTAGCCCAGGGTATTTTCAGAGTAATGAAGTAATGATGTTTTAGTTATGATACTCAGAGAATATGTTCCATAGATTTTTCCAAAAGCTGTTTATAACATCTGTTAACTGTGGTCTCCTCTCTCCAGATTTGCTAAGTGTCAGTCATCAGCTGTTATTTCCTGCAGCTGATGACTGGATTATTTAAGAAATTTGCCCAGTGTGTGTGGAGTAATTTGCCTGTGCAGGTCTGGCTCTGCCAGTAAACAGTGGCAATTCTCTAAGGGTCTCAGGCTCATGTTTGTTTTAAACATTCTTAAGCAAATCTTTATCAGCTGGTGTTATGGGGAAACTGTTGGGAATTACAGGTTTAAGCAGCAGACCCCTCACAGACACACAAAACCACTCAAGAAAAGAAAATTAGGAAAGTCTCTGGAAGGGCCAATGTCTTTCTTTTTCCTTCTTTCCTGTCTTATGGTATGTTTGTGTCTCGGCAATGAGGGGTCTGCCTCTAAACCCGTAATGCCTAAAGGTCCCCACCATAAGGCCAGATACCCTCGTTGGGGCAGGCTGCCTCCTTTCTACTTCCTCAGTGTGTTTCCCGAAGTCCACTCTTGGTGATGCTTCAACTGTTGGAGGGTGGAATTTCTTTTCCTTTACTCTTGAACTGTGTTTTCAGTGGTGTGTATGTTTCTCAAGGTCGAACCTTGGTGGTACTGCACCTAATGGAGGGACGGGCCTCTTTCCTTGGCACACTCAAACAGCTTCCAGTTGCTCTCAGCTGGGTGAATCCCCCCCCCCCCCTTTGGTTTATGTTTTGTGCTACTGCTCACTTCACAGCCTTAGAGGAGCAGGAGGTAGCACGGTTTTTGGTTTTGTGTTTTCCCATGCACTTCTCTGCCACTCTCCGATCCGTATTTGTGCCCATGCTGGTGGCTACTGCAGCTGGAAACATTCTAGAACATGATCACAATCTACATAGAGCTTCATTCACTTCTTTTCAGCTGTATTACTGGCCTCCACTTTACAAATGTAGTAATTATTTTCTCTCTCTCTCTCTCTCTCTCTCTCTCTCTCTCTCTCTCAGGTCCCTCTCAGGTCGTATAGTAGGAGGTGTCTGGTGGTTCTTCACTCTGATCATCATCTCCTCCTACACGGCTAATCTGGCAGCATTCCTCACTGTGGAACGGATGGTGTCTCCCATTGAGAGCGCAGAAGATCTGGCAAAGCAGACAGAGATTGCTTACGGAACCCTGGATGCTGGATCCACCAAAGAGTTCTTCAGGGTGAGAAAACATTAGAAAATCTTGATGTCCTCTTCTAGCTACCTTTCATACATGAACTGCCTGACTTATCAAACAATAAATAAGGTATTACAGTGATTTATGGTAAAAATGTATTTATATGGCTAGTGTTGGGTGTCGCATGATAGGAAGTAGTGTGTTATAGTACTGTGATTGCTTTTACATTAGTTTAAACTGTGGAAGCATTTAATGGATAAAGAAATCCCATAAAGCTGAAGAAGAGAGAACCTTTCAACAGAGCAGAAGATCAGTGTTAAGAGTTGAGCACTGTAATCGAGTTCCTTTGCACTTGTTGGTGTTGAATAAAGGATCACAGAAGTAAAGTAATGAGGATTGAGATTACTTTTTGTAGGAAGTAATGAGTAATCACATTACAATTTTAGAGAAGTAATGAGTCATTTGTAATGATTACTTTTTTCAGTAGTCACCGCAACACTAGTTAGGTGGTGACATTATTGTGGTTCTTGGCTAGTTAGAAGAACCTTGGTCCTTTCATTTTGCTGCCCCGTGTCCAGATATATGTGGCATGTAATCTCAACAGCTATAGTACACATTTGTTGGACATTGACCCTATGATGGACTGATCCTTTTTATGTATTTATATTTTATTTTTTTATAGAAGTTATACAAGCTTTTTCCTTTTGTGTCTTGGTTCTTCCCATTGGTTCTTTCTGATGTTTTTGGTTTTTCTCATTTGTTCTTCCTTTTGAGTCTTTGGGCTTCTCAGTGGTTCTTCATTGTGGTCTTAGGGAGCTTTTACGTTTGAGTTTTTGTTCCTTTCAATTGGTCTTCTTCATGTTTTTGATTTTTCTGTGTGGTTCTTTAGGTTTATGGTTCTCAAAAGTTATTTGGTTCCTCGTTGTGGTTTTTCTTCACGTTTTTTCTCTGTAGTTCTTCATGTTTATAGTTTGTTTTAGTGGTTCTTCATGTTTATGGTTCTCATAATGGTTCTTTATCATTTTGATTAGTCTTAGTAGTTCTTCATGCCTTTGGTTCCTCTTCATGGTTCTTCTTTATGTTTTTGGTTTCTCACTCAAATGTGGAACTGGTTCTGCTCCTGTTCACACACCTAATTTTGAACTTTTCACAATTTTTTAACCAACATAATTTGGTTCCAGAACCTGAAAAGTTTATTCTCAGCTGGAACTGTGAACTGTGCCAACAAGCATGGTAATCAACTTGTAGAAGAACAACGTTCTCAGAGTGTGCAGTGTTCTGCTGAAGAAACAGTGTATGTTGTGTGTTTGATGTTGTCTGGAGTGCAGGGACATCACTAGAAGGTAAAGCCATTGAGGTTTTAGCCCAGACGATGTCTCCTGCACTACAGAACCATCAGTTTAGTGTTTTGATATAAGTGCTGATGAATCTGGGCTTTTATACAAGTTTTGGGACATTAGAGACACTGGAAAGCAGAACCAGAGGCTCTATTTCTTTTCCTTTACTGTTTGTTTCTGTTGTATGTTGTGTGTGTATATGTGTTATACCCTCTATTGATGACACATCCTTGGTTCCCATCAAAACTGGTGCTAATGTGTCTGTCAGTGGTTCTTCCTCAAACTCTTAGGGAGTTTTGTATAAATGAAGTCTGAACACTAGCACTGAATGTAGTACACTAGTGTATGTGGTTCTGCTTTGAGGGGTTTTATTTGTCAGATTTATTTGCGGTTGCTGTAGTCATCCTTACAGCTATCAATACTAAAAGTCCTTTAATGTCTTGGGGGAGGAGGGGACCCCTGACCTCTGCATTTGCGGGGGACCCCTGGATTTGGCTTAACGGTGGTTCTGCGAATGCTTTGAGCTCAGCAGGTTAAGCGTGCATGCTTAAGTTGTCGTCGAGGGCAGCATTTGTTTATGAGGGTGTTTGTTTGATGTTTTATTTAAGTCAGTCGTTGGGTTGCTGCAGTGCTCCAGACTGGACGTGACTGACATTATTATGGGATTGCTGCCTGTCATGGTCCACTGCACCTCTACACACACACACACACACACACACACACACACACACACACACACACACACACACACAGTGCTGTGGTGTTGGCAGCAGTTATGTAGAATGTGTTTATAATATGTGTGTAATATTTACACTATCATATTTATATTGTTATAAATTACAGACCTGAACAGTATTTCGTTGGCTAATAGCACATTACTGATGCTGAAGAGGGTTCACATATGCCATGAGTAAGAGTTGAACTGATGGCTACAGTCATACATAAAAAAATAAGAAAAAAGTTAAATTTTGCTCATAATTTTATATATAAAAAAGTAATACTTTATATTCATTACACATAAAGTCAGGGTGCAAATTATACAATGATAATTAGGGGGGGGTCAAGTTTTTCTTCAGGGTGTACATGGAAACCAGTGCAGCGCAGGCGCGTGCTTCACTAAACTGAAGTCTTACAATCCTTACAGTGTCGTGCTTTCTTACTGTAATGTCTACAGCACGTAAATGATAAATCCATTACATCAGCTAATGTAGCACATACCACACAATAACTTTTATAGTCATAAATAATATATTATACAGCAAAATCAACAATTAATCCTGCAAAAACACACACAATGCTATTGGCTGCTATTGTTCATCAGCTTTCTTGACATTAAAATTAAATTCATATTCTGTAGGATCTCTCCCACAGGAATCACTTGTTATTTAATTCTAAATAAATAGAAAATAACAATGTAACTGAAAATCCCTGTAGATAAGGCTTTTGTCCCATCTCATCCACTTATTTTGACACTGAGACTACAATATTAAATGTTAAGCGGAGATGTAGGAATGCATTTATATAGTGTATAGAGTATATACATATAGAGTAACTAATTCCTCACTAGATCTACTGCAGCGTATGAAGCTTTTAGTTTCTTCTTCCAATTTCTCTTCTGCCTTAAAACACATTTCTGTTTCACCTTAACAGTTTCCCTGCATTAAAACACATTTTATCTACGTTAAAACACAGTTCCTTTTTTAGACTGAAGTAGATGATGAAGTGTTTTAAGAGTTTTACACATTTCTGCTCAGGTTGTGCAGAAATCACAAACAGTCCATATAAAACAGAACGTGGATTCCCATTTGAATGTTCTGTTTCCACCTTAAAAGTGCCAAAAATGCTGCCATCACAGCAGCATTTAAGGCAGAACAGTAAATTAACAGCATTTAAGGTGGGATAGCAAATTTATGTGAGTTATGTAAGGAAAAGTGTGTTTAAAGTGCATATTTAAGAAAGCTAAGTAGACAGCAAGCTACTTGCACGTAATGCTGCATCTTGAGCAGCTTGTGCACCTTAACGAAGACCCAAGTCACCTGACCAATAATGAGCGAGGCAGGGAAATGAGAGGAATGGATAACATGGAATGATATGATCCACTTTAGGGGGGCTTGAAATCGTATCACAACATTCTTCCAGGCATAGATACTGCATTGTTTTTGCAGTATTTAACATTATATGTAAGAGGTATATTTAAATGTTTTGACCCCCCCCCCCAAAAAAAAACTATTGTTTTTACCACTTTGGGGGGGGGGGGGGGTTTGAAGTCTTAATTGGGGGGACACCCCCCAATACCCCCCCATAATTTGCACCCTGCATAAACTGACAATATTTATTTTAATGTTGATCAGTGAGTCTTATATCTGATGTAAATGATAAATGCAGACTCTGAGATGATGATCATCTGTGATGGTGAGTTTGAGTAAATGACTATAAACAGTATAAATAGTGAATCTCTCAGACTACAACTGTCACATTCCTAATATCAACACTCCTGAACCAGAGACAACATCACAAGTATCTTACCTGGACTAAACAGAACCAGAACTGGACTGTTACTCAGTACAAAGTCCTCTTTTCAGATGAAAGTCACGTTTACATTTCATTAGTAAATCAGCTGCTAGAGTCTGGAGGAAGAGTGGAGAGATACACAATCGAATTGTCTGAAGTCCAGTGTGCAGTTTCTGCAGTCTGTGATGCTTTGAGGTGTCATGTCATCTGCTGCTGTTGCTCCACTGTGTTTAGTCCAAAGTCAACACAGTCGTCTACCAGGAGAGTTTAGAGCACTTCATTCTTCCATCTGATGACCAGCTTTATGGAGATGCTCCTTTACTTTTCCTGATCATCATATTACTGTGAGTGATTAGGCAGATAACTCATGAGCTATAAGTCAAACTAATCAACATTGAAATGTGTCACTTTACATGTAATGAATATAAAATATGACAGTTTAACTTTTTGAATTCAGTTGTAAACAAACATTTAATTGTTCTAATTTTTCTGCATTTATGTATGTTTTAGAAGAACAGCTGGGTGTCTAGGTTACATGCTAATGTTAGCATGTTAGCTTAAAGAATTTTCCCACTCTAAACAGACACAGGTTTAAATGAGCAGATGTAAGTATCTTGCATTTGCATGCACACAAGCTGATATTAGCTAAGGCATAAGGCTAGCTTGTTAGCTAATCATCCACTTTAGCTACTTTAGCTTAGACTTTGACAGTCTAAAACTTTGCTTAAATTAAACAAAAAATACGTAAATCACAAATACTTAAAAGACAATCATCAACAAAACATTTATTGTTGACTATGAACATGGCTGCCCCATGTATGGGTCCTAAACTAATTGACTGCTCCTTTAACTGTCCTCCCTCCTCACTGCTGCCCCCAGAGGTCCAAGATTGCGGTGTACGAGAAGATGTGGTCATACATGAAGTCAGCCGAGCCGTCAGTGTTCACAAAGACGACGTTGGAGGGTGTGGCGCGGGTGAGGAAGTCAAAGGGGAAGTATGCCTTCCTACTGGAGTCCACCATGAATGAGTACACAGAGCAGAGGAAGCCCTGCGACACCATGAAGGTCGGAGGAAACCTGGACTCCAAAGGATATGGAGTGGCCACACCCAAAGGCTCTCAGCTAAGGTGGGTGGAGTATTATAACATTCAACAGTTATAACGGCTTTATAACTGATCTGTTATAGTACTCCATCTACCCTACTGAGCCTCTCCCTCACTCTCCCTCTCTCCTCTTTATCTCTCTGTGTCTCACTCTCTCCTTCTCTTTATCTCTCTGTCTCACTCTCTCTCCTTCTCTTCATCTCTCTGTCTCTCTCCTTCTCTTTTTCTCGCTGTTTCTGTCTCCTTCTCTTTATCTCTGTCTCTCTTTTTCTCTTTATTTATGTCTCTCTATCTCTTTCTCTTTTTCTCTCTCTCTCTCTCTCTCTCTCTTTATTTCTTTATCTCTCTCTCTCCTCTTTATCTCTGCCTCTCTCTCTCTTTATCTCTGTCTCTCTCCTTTTCTTTATCTCTCTGTCTCTCTCCTTTTCTTTATCTCTCTGTCTCTCTATCTCTTTCTCTTTTTCTCTCTGTCACACTCTCTCTTTCTCTTTATCTCTCCATCTCTCTCTCCTCCTCCTCTTTATATCTGTCTCTCTCTCTTTATCTCTTTCCTTTTCTTTATCTCTCTATTTGTCTCTCTTTAGGTCTGCATTCTCTCTCTTCTCTGTCAACTCTATCACTGTCCCTATATCTCACTCTCTCTTTATCTCACTTTCTTTAAATCTGTCTTTCTTTATTTCAATCTTTCTTTACATCTCTCTGTCTGCTCTCATCTCTCTGCTGCCTGTTCACTATTCATTTTCACTCAAATTCACAGATATTTTGAAACCTTAAATCACCTTTGAGAATTCTGGGTTCTGCAGGGTTCTTGGCCTGTATGGTTCTAAGAACATCATTTAATTCACATAAAACTTGAGGATGATAAACCTTTAAAAGGTTCCTGAAAAATGACTCTTGGGAACCTTTTAAAAGGACTTGCTTCAAACGCTGAGGCTACCCGTTCAATCCGACCAGATAAATCATTAAATAATGAAATAAATGAGTAATAATTAAAGTGGTGGCAGCAGTGTGAGTGTGTGTGTGTCTGTGTGTGAGCCACACACATACACACACACACACACAGATGGAGCCTTACTGCATGCTGTAGGACTGCAGTGGGTGTATGTGTTTTTTTTGCAGGACCAGTGTACAGGTAAATACAAGACCCCCTCCTCCCCAAAAAATAACTCTCTCTCTCTCTCTCTCTCTCTCTCTCTCCCCCTTGGCTGTAATCAGCTCTGCTGCAAGCTGATGCTGCAAATGCTTTCACATTAACATTCTGCTGAAAGCTGCTACTTAATAAAGTGAGGTTAGAGCCCTCTCTGCTGGCCAAGTAGATGTAACAGCAATTAGTTGATTAAAGAGCAGTTCTTTTAGTTTGTAGTCTGCATAATTAAATAGTTATGATATAAACAGAGCCATTCAGAGTAGATGTATGTGAAATGCTACATTGTAGAGAAACCTACAGTCAGAACTGTTCACAGTGTTGGTGATAGGAACCAGACGTCTGCCTCACATTAGATGGATATGAATACAGTGTCTAATGTTTGAGAAATTGTTTTTTGGCACATTTTTCAATTCCATTCACAGTGGAGGCATTGATGTAGGGTGTTATAATGCAGTAGTCTCCAATGACAAGTCAAAACTGCAAACTTGGAACGATCTGAGCCATCAAAGAAACTCTTTTGTTTGTCTGCCCACTGCCACTTCATCACCTGCCTCTTCTTGCTCCACCCAGTGGCCACTTTATCAGAAACCTACCTCTTCTAGCTCCACCCACTTGCCACTTTATCAGAAACCCCTCTATTGTCTGAACTCAATAATTAAACTTTTAACCACTGTTCTGTATT
Organism: Crenuchus spilurus; assembly: GCA_036984385.1. Lineage (NCBI taxonomy): Eukaryota > Metazoa > Chordata > Actinopteri > Characiformes > Crenuchidae > Crenuchus > Crenuchus spilurus. Next base: position 8,223 of record BRDA01007635.1, on the reverse strand, counting down.
AATGCTCTGGAAGTGTTCAGTGGTTACCACAGAAAACATAGTAAATGTGTTTATGGACACCTCTTCTAATGAGTATTCAGCTACTGTAAATTGACACAGATGTACAAATACAGCTTGTCCAGTCCTTGTAGAGAAGCGACATAAACATGTAGACACAGTTAAATGTCATCGACTTATGAGTAATC
>BRDA01007630.1:69142-83054 GCA_036984385.1 Crenuchus spilurus | reverse complement strand
TGTTTGATCTGGACTTTCTGACTGTTCAGTTTGGTCCAAACCAAAATAGCAGGTGTGAAAGTGGCCACGAACCACAGTACAGACCAAAGGAGCAAATTTTGGTCTGACCAAAAGAGCTGGTCTTGGTCTGGACCTACTGAACCATGGTCCGGTTTGTGTGAAGTGTGAAAACACTTTTCTAGAAGGTTCAGACTTTCGGACCAAATACAGGAAATTGACGCTGGGCTGGCAACATTCAACAACAATAACAGAAGAAAAACTAGAAAAGTGCATTTCCTGAAGGAAACGCAGGATGTTGTGCATTGCTAACATGTCCCACAAGCTAAGGTATTCCAGTTGGTTTGTAAAGTTATGCTGTGGTAGCTGTGTTGGTTGCTATGGCCTCTATGGTGGTTGCTATGGCCACAAGGCGGTTGCTATGGACCACAAGGCGGTTGCTATGGGCCACAAGGCAGTTGCTATGGGCCCCATGGCGGTTGTTATGGGCCCCAAGGCGGTTGCTATGGCCCCCAAGGCCGTTGCTATGGGTCCCAAGGCGGTTGCTATAGCACCCAAAGCGGTTGCTATGGGCCTCAAGGCGGTTGCTATGGGCCCCAAGGCGGTTGCTATGGCACCTAAGGTGGTTGCCATGTCTCTATGTGAAAATGAATGGGAAGAACAAGGGATGAAAAGATGACAAAAAAAGCAGTGTGGGTCAGTATGGCTCTGGACTAGAGCTCTTTTACCTGCCATGATGTTGGCAAAAGGAAGCCTGGAATTTGATATGGGTGAAAATGAATGGAAGTCAATGGAACGAAAAAGAGATGGCAATAAAATGACAAATAAACAAGTGCGGGTACTCGGGGGCCTGCCCTGATATAGTGTATTTGAAACGGTGCGAATCGGTCAAGCACAAGTACAGTAGATGGGCATGCATTTTTGCTCCCCATTCATTCTCTATGGGAAAAAATTCCCAGATTAAAGAAGTTTTTAGGAAAACCGCAAATCCGATCAAACAATTGGACCAACTGCGGGACGAGAAGCGCATCAAAAAAAAAGGCTGTTGCTATGGCACCCAAGGCGGTTGCTATGGCACCCAAGGTCGTTGCTATGGTACCAAGGCCGTTGCTATGGTACCAAGGCCGTTGCTATGGGTCCCAAGGCCGTTGCTATGGGTCCCAAGGCCGTTGCTATGGTACCCAAGGTGGTTGCTATGGCCCCCAAGGCCGTTGCTATGGCACTCAAGGCCGTTTCTATGGCACCCAAGGCCGTTTCTATGGCACCCAAGGCCGTTTCTATGGCACCCAAGGCGGTTGCTATGGTACCCAAGGCCGTTGCTATGGCACCCAAGGCGGTTGCTATGGGCCTCAAGGCGGTTGCTATGAGCCCCAAGGCGGTTGCTATGGGCCCCAAGGCGGTTGCTATGGGCCCCAAGGGGGTTGCTATGGGCCCCAAGGCGGTTGCTATGGCACACAAGGCGGTTGTTATGGGACCTAAGGCGGTTGCCATGTCTCTATGTGAAAATGAATGGGAAGAACGAGGGATGAAAGGATGACAAAAAGAGAAGTGCGGGTCAGTATGGCCCTGCACTACAGCTCTGTTATCTGTCCTGATGGAGTACATGAATGTTGGTGGCTGTTGGGACAGAAGTTCTCTGGCTTGAGTGTATGTGAAAATGAATGGAAGTCAATGGGAGGAACAAGTGATGAAAAGATGACAAAAAGAGGAGTGCAGGTCAGTATGGCTCTGCACTAGAGTTCTGTTACCTGCCCTGATATAGTATATCAATTTTGGTGGTTGTCGCCCAAAATGGAAGCCTGGAATTTAGTATGGCCAAAAATGAATGGAGGTCAATGGGACGAAAAAGGGATGGCAATAAAACGACAAATAAACGAGTGCGGGTCAAAACAACAGTGAATTTCTGCTCAGGGGCCTGCCCTGATATAGTGTATCCGAAATGGTGCGAATCGGTCAAGCAGAAGTACAGTAGATGAGCATGCATTTTTGCTCCCCATTCAATCTCTATGGGAAAAAAATCCCAGATTAAGGAAGTTTTTAGGAAAACCGCAAATCCGATCAAAATTCTGTATACAAGCTCAGATCACACAATCGGACCAAACAATCTGGAGTTGGAACGGTGTCGATATCTCAAAAACTGCGGGACAAGAAGCGCGTCAAAAATCCGGCGGAGGAAGAAGAAGAAGAAGAACAAGAACAAGAAGAAGAATATATGAAAAACGAATAACAGTATTGTAGTAGTGTATTGTAGTAGTGCTTTGCAATGCGCAATATAATGAGCTGTGGTAGCACATGGAGCGATGAGGAGACGACATGTTTAATATAATGTTGGTCTGATGAACCTGTGAAGAGTCAGCTTAAAAAACGAACAAAAATGATGAAAAGTGCAGTTTATTTTCTGAGAGGATGAGAGAGAAAGGAGATGACAGAGCAACCTAAACTAAACTAAAGAAACTGTGGCAGCAGAATATAAAAGTATATAAAGGTATATAAAAAGGTCAGATGGACGTCCTTCTACAAACCAATCAGTGTCGAGTGTAGGAAGACGTGGGCGTGTCACAGTAAAAGTCTTTGGTGCGCTCGCAAAAATGCATTGTGAAAAATCTAACCAGATGAAATATATACAAAGTAACAAACACACTAACCTTGGTTCAGACTTTCAGGTGTGAAAGAACCCTTAGAGGGCTAAAGCTAGCTGTGCACACTACCTTGAGGTCACTCCCATTGAGGCGCATTCTGTTAATCCTTCGTCCACTCGGCCTGCTTGTGTCAATCCAAAAAATCAGCTCCTTTCTGTAGTCAAAGTCTAGAGAGAGAACGCTACTGAGACCCTGCAGAGAGAGAAACAGGGGAGGGGGTATTAAGCATAAACCACACAATAAAAACTCTGTAATTATGTTTCTCCAATTACCCTCTAACAAGCTCTTTCTCCATCACTATGAGAGTGCAGAGAGGTACTATTTACAGTCTTCAGAGGATGCTCTTCATTGTGGACAATTTGTGTGAACAATGTAGTGTTTACATTCTCCCCCCAAGGGCCCTTATCAGTGTAGTGTGGTGTACTGGTTCAGTACCTGTTTTAGGAGAGTGTAGTTTGATCCATCCAGGCTGATCTTCCTGATCTCGTGATGGTCAGCCAGAATCAGAAATGGCTCCTCGGCTGGAAAATGAAAAGAGAAATGACGTGCTCAAAACTCACTTTAAAAGCACTTGAAGGCTGAAGCACTTTTCTGGAGTTGGTGTACCTGTTAGAGCTCTACAGCTGTGTGGGTCAGTGTCCACTCTCTGGTATCCCTCCACACAGAGGCATTTGTAGGAGCCGTACGTGTTCACACACTGCTGACTGCAGGGGAATCTCTCCACACACTCGTCCACATCTACGCACATCCGTCCATCTGTCTTTAGCCGAAAACCTGGCCAGCACGTGCACTGAACCGAAAGGACAGAATCGGAGTGATTGCACAATTTAAGCAGTTTGCCAGTAGCTCTATTGTATTGCTAGATGGTTGCTACAGTGTTGCTAGTGCATTGTTATGGTTTTACAAGTCTTTGCTAAGGTGTTGCTAGTTGATTGTTATAGTCTAACAGGTGGTTGCTAGCGTGTTGCTAGTCAATTGCTATAATTTCACAGGTGGTTGCTAGGGTGTTTCTAGTTGATTGCTATGATTGCTAGGGTGTTGCTAGTCATTTGCTATAATTTCACAGGTGGTTGCTAGGGTGTTTCTAGTTGATTGCTATGGTTGCTAGGGTGTTGCTAGTCATTTGCTAGTTGACTGGTATGGTTTTGCATGTGGTTGCTAGGGTGTTGCTAGTTGGGGTGCCCAATCCTGGTCATGCAGATCTACCACCCCTCAAAGTTTAGCTTTAACCTTAATCTAACACACCTGATCCAGGGAAGACTTTGCCAGCAGCCATATCACCCTGCAAATCCAATGAAGCTAGGCATGTCTGGGATTAGTTAGTACTTTCATTTACATTTGAGGCATTTATCAGATACTCTTATTCAGAGTGACTTACAAAAGTGCTTTGCTGTTTACCAAGGAACAATCCCTAGTTAGTCAGTGTGAGATACAGTACAGAACATACTTAAAGCTTAGATGCTGCCAAATACAAAAGTCAGTATGGATGCCTAGATACACAATACTCATTCAACATACCTACATGCTTAAATACCATTTACATGCTACAAATGAAGATTGCATTATAAATCCAATGTATTATTATTATTTGTAGATACACAGTACTAGTCTTGAATCCTGATTTTGATAATGGATCTGAAAATCACTGGTAGGATATTTCCAGGTGCCCAATTCTAGTCCTGGAGATCTACCATCCTGGAGATGATAATGGATCTGCAGTTGTGCCTGAAGGGTTTACAGTTGACACTCAAAGGTCATTGTTTTTGACTTTATGGATAGGGGCAGCCCACCACTTTGGGCATGTGTGCTCACTGCCCACTAGGTCTAGTCCAGGGGTCGGCAACCTTTAACATTCAAAGAACATTTGGGCCAGGTTTCCACGTGAAAGAAAACACTGGGAGCCACAAATACTTTTTGACATCTAAAATAAAGATAACATTGTTTATAGATATTGGTGCTATATTGGTATTACTTATGAATAAATATTGACAAATTATGATATATTTTATTAATAATTATTAGTTACTATTAATAATATACTAATAATAACTATTAAAAATTATTATGAGTCATAAAATAATAAAATTAATGTTAATCATTAATAAAATATTAACACATTAATACATAATATTATTTAATATTAATAAACTTTTAAAAGCATGTACCATAAAATTATCTCCCAATTCTGTGTTTCACATTTTCAGTCAACTTCACTCCAGCTCATTATCACCAATGTTACACTTATGTTTGGAATGTATGGTCGCTCATAATTATACATCATTTTTGAGTAAAAATAAGCAGAAATTCTGAATTATTTTGACAATAGTTAAACTTAGAGACATGTAAATGGTGGCTTATCACAGACTGGTAGATGCACACACACACAGATTCAGATGTTAATGTTTTTAATATGAAACCTCTGATATTAAAATATGTGACACAGGCAGAACAAATGCTCAACATGTTAACAACTTACAGGTGAACATGGACTGCTGGCCAATTTGCAAAACACCGGTTTACAAGTCCAGACGCTGTCTGAGGGAGTGACACCGGCGGCGGCCAATCACAAGCAAAAAATGACAGAGCCAATCGATGAGCCTGTAGGCAGTCTAAAGGGAAACAGGTTTCAGATTGAGCGGCTTGGATTTCCGCTTGGTCCTAGTACTCGACTTGTCTCCATTTAAAATAGTGTAACATCGTTTTTGGACGGTAAAAACTGCAGGGGACAAAAACTGCCTTTAGAAAAGTCCCTCCCACCAAATTACGTCTGGGCACGCAGAGCCGCAGCATAAGGATGAAAGAGCCACATGCGGCTCCGGAGCCATGGGTTGCAGATCCCTAATCTAGTCCCTCTGTGTATAAGGACATTGGTTAATGATTGTGCACTTTCACTGTTTTGGCTAAATTTTCAACTCTTAATCATGCCCATCCTCAAAAACTGGCCTGGTCTCTTCTGGTCTCTGTGATGGTTGAGGTGACTCTAATATCTGACCCAGATGTCAAAGAGCTTTGAGAGTTAACTGTAAACCCTTCAGGCGCAATTGCAGATCCAGGTGCATCTACAGGATAGTACATCTCCAGGACCAATACTGGGCACCTGGACATACCTACCGGTGACAACCAGAACTGTGATTAAAATCAGGAGTCAATATTCAGAGGCTTCCAGTAAAACAAGTCATAATGTTCCTGGTGGAATATTTGTGGAAAAGTCGAACTGTGATAGGAATGTGGTGAAATACCAGTCTGAGAGTGCCCGTGTGTCCTTGACTCTTTGAAGCTTTCAGAAAGTCAGAATGTCACACGGTAGCCGTATCCACAGTGACACGTGCCAAACTAGCCTGTCCTACCTGCCAGTCTCTCTCCAAACATACACTCGGCCTGTGTGTGTGTGTATGTGTGTGTGTGTTTGTGTGTCAGGCCAGTCTGTCCCAGCTGTCAGCTGGTCTGCTGTTCACTGACACGACCGCCTCAATCGTTCTCTCTCACTGCTGGGTTTGTGTTCAGCCTCGTGGGGTGAAACCAGGCAAAATTAATCAGAAATTGGTTGTTTGTCTACCAAACAAATGTGAATTCAGATGGGCTGATGCTTTTAGTCTAAAGTTTGAGTGTTTTTCTGGAACATAAAGAAGATTACTGCTACTGTGACAGCTGTTATTATTGCTGTCAGTTGTATCCAGGTAAGTAAATGTAAATTTTTAACATGCTCCTGTCCATATCCTGCTGGATAATGATGTTTCTCTTGACCACAGTACTATTAAAAGTGCAGCCTTTGTCAGCAGCATCAATCTAGAGTCCTACAATTAGCCGAAACTAAGCCAGAACTCAAACACAACAGCATAACATAACAACTGGATAATATTAGCCCTGTAAATCATCTCAGGTACAATATGACACAACATCCGGATCAAACAGTCCCAGTTAACCACATCAACTACAATATAACACAACATCCAGCTCTAACAAATACAGTTAAGCACCTTAACTACAATATAACACAACATCCAGCTCAAACAGACCCAGTTAACCACCTCAACTAAAATATAACACAACATCCAGCTCTAACAGACCCAATTAACCACCTCAACTACAATATAACACAACATACGACTCAAATAGACCTAGTTAACCACTTCAACTACAATATAACACAACATCCAGTTCAAACAGACCCAGTTAACCACCTCAACTACAACATAACACAACATTCAGCTCAAACAGACCAAGTTAACCACCTCAACTAAAATATAACACAACATCCAGCTCTAACAGACCCAGTTAACCACCTCAACTACAATATAAGACAAAATACGACTCAAATAGACCCAGTTAACCACTTCAACTACAATATAACACAACATCCAGCTCAAACAGACCCAGTTAACCACCTCAACTACAATATAACACAACATCCAGCTCAAACAGACCCAGTTAACCACCTCAACTACAATATAACACAACATCCAGCTCAGACAGACCCAGTTAACCACCTCAACTAAAACATAACACAACATCCGGCTCAAAAAGACCCAGTTAACCACCTCAAGACAATATAACAACATCCAGCTCTAACAGACCCAGTTAACCACCTCAACTACAATATAACAACATCCAGCTCTAACAGATACAGTTAACCACCTCAACTACAACATAACACAACATCCAGCTCAAACAGACCCAGTTAACCACCTCAACTACAATATAACACAACATCCATCTCAAACAGACCCAGTTTACCACCTCAACTACAATATAACACAACATCCAGCTCAAACAGACCCAGTTAACCACCTCAACTACAATATAACACAACATCCGGCTCAAAGAGACCCAGTTAACCACCTCAACTACAATATAACACAACATCCAGCTCAGACAGACCCAGTTAACCACCTCAACTAAAACATAACACAACATCCGGCTCAAACAGACCCAGTTAACCACCTCAATGACAATATAACAACATCCGGCTCTAACAGATACAGTTAACCACCTCAACTACAACATAACACAACATCCAGCTCTAACTGACTCAAATGGACAAGCTAGAAGAACAATGTTTTGTGGAGAGAAGATATCAAACAAATCTTCTTGGTTTAAATGTTATGTTTGTTATGTATGAGAAATGTTATGTTTGGAGAAAAGAAACATGGTGGTGGTAGTGTCATGGTTTGGGCCTGTTTTGCTGCATCTGGGCCACAACAGCATTTATTGTGAAGAATTAATTCTGAATTATTAAAATAAAAAAATATCAGGACATGATGGTGACACTAAAGTCGAAGAATAAAGATCATGTTTTGGAATGGGCAAGTCAAAGTCCTGAACTTAATCTAATAGAAATGTTGTGGAAGAAACTGAACTGAGCTATTGATGGATTCCTCCAAGCTGATGTTCAGGACCAATCAACAATCAGCAGAAACGTTTAGTTATTGCTGTACATGGGGGTCACATCAGATACTTAATGCAATGGTTCACTTTTATTCAGACGTGTAACACTGGATCATTTTCCTCAATAAATAAATAAGTAATCGAATGTTTTGTCTCATTCGTCTGATTTATTTCTCTTTATCTTCTTTTTAGGACTAGTGTGACATTCTGATGAAGTTTTATTCAAATTATTATACAGAAATAAAAATGTGTTCACACACACACACACACACACAAACACACACACACACACACACACACACACACACACACACACACACACCTTGTATCCCACAGGCATGTCCTGGCAGTCCTGCGAGCAGCCACTGACTCTGCGGTTTAAACACTCGTTAATGCCACAGTTTCTCTCGTCTGATTGGTCACCGCAGTCGTCCTGGTGGTCGCACACGCTGCCCAGCGGGACGCATCGGCCGTTGGCACACATGAAAACCGACCCATTGCACAAACTTTCTAAAACACACATACACACAGATAAAAGAGATGAGTCTCAAGTACATATGAACTGTTTTTACTGTAAGTGTAAAACATGTTTGTGCACATTTTATTGTGAATATTTTGTGTTTGGATGTCAAATGGAGCATCACTGAGAGGTTTATAAGTGGTCTTGATGTAAAACAGAGGAGTAGTAGAGGCGGACGCAGGATGCGACAAAGTCTTTGCTGTGAAAATGTGTGAAGACCACACAACACAATACAGACTCATAGTGACCAAGACTGTGACACATGAGGGAACATTTAAACCAAATATAATCACACATGGGATGGGGAACCAGGGCTGTGGAATAATGAGGCCTCCACCATGAATAGTGCTTTAAAATAGACCATCTTCAGCATCTCAGGCATCAGACAGTGTGTTCATGTCCTAACCATTTCACGTTTAGAGCTTTTAAAGTCTTTGGAGGTCTGGTTACTGTCAGAATCACTGAACTGTTGACCTCTAGAATGCAAAGTTTCAAATAAAACACACAATGTTTAAGACTTTTACACAAGTCAGCATATTAAAGTCAGTAAATAGAGTAAATGTGCATTAAAATGTCTGTATTTGCCTCACACTTTGGTATATACAGTATAGTTCACACACACACCAGTGAGCCTACACGTCTTTGAATCTTTACTTGTAATGCTGATGATGGTAAAATAGTGATAAATCTGCTGAAATTAGTTTTCTTTGGGGACTAATTTGTCATACAATGCTTGCTCGTATCCCTCCACCTTAAACGTACTTCTCAGAGATCAGATAGTGTATTCAGACTTTTTGTATTCAGAGCTTTTAGAGGCCTCAGACATCTGGTTCCTATCAAAACCACTGTGAACGATTCTCTGAGTGATTTACATTATTTATTGTCATTTAATTATGTAGACATTTAGGGGGGGAAATAAATAAAGTGAGGAATTACCATTTAATTGAAAAGTAAAAGTCAGACATAAAATTTCAAAAGAATGCAAGATGTCCCCAAATGTTTGTATAATTGATATAAACAAAATGAATATTTTAAACGCCAAGGATACAGTATTCAGGCTCTGTCGGCTGATATACCAGCAAACGAATTAGATGAAAGAAAACGTGAAGCTGTGAGGGTAACTGGCTTTGGCAAACCTTCCCACACATACACACACACACACACTCCAGTGTGTTTGCTCAGTTTCTTGCCATCAAAGCAGAAATTAGAGGAGAAAAAAAAAAACAAAACCGGTGAAAATCACGGCGACTGCTGGGCCTCCAGAGGGAGAAACAGGTGCTCCTACAAATCCCAGAAGGCCCAGGGGTGCTGGGACCTGTCAATCAAACAGGTGCGGCTAGAGAGGGGCCTTGCCTGCGGCGGAGCACTTGGGGTTCAGTGGCGGCTCGTCTGATTGGTCGAGACAGTCTGGGAAACCGTCACACTCCCACTGCGCGCTGGGTAAACACCGCCCATCTGTACAGCGAAACTCAGCATCTAAACAAACACGGTACTCTGAGGAGAGAGAGACAGCGATGGAGAGATAGAGAAAGAGAAAAAAAGTATAACCACTCAGGTAGTCTAACTGAATTGCCATTGTCAGTAGTGTAACCTTGTGGATAGTGTCAGCAATGTAACTATACACCACTGTCAGTAGTGTAACCACACAGGCAGTCTCAGTAGTGTAACCTATTTGCCCATGTCATAGGAGTTGTGGTAATTATTTGTGTCCCCCTCACATTTAAAAAATATTCGTTTGGACCACGACCCCTCCTTTACCATAAAATATTAGTTCGCCCAGCGCTGTTTTTATTGATTTGAGAAAGAATACCTTCCACTTGTTTGATAGGAGAATACTGTTGCAGTAAAAGTCCACTCCGGGTTTTTCTGGTTACCGCACCGCATTCAGTATAAACAAGGAAGTGAATGGACAGTGCAGCTCAAAACTGAGGAGCTAATGTCAGTCCCATTAACATCTTACAATGTCCAGCTTTTTCTAAAACCTAATTTTTTTACACAGCCTCAAAATTTGTGCTACACCATGTTAAACTACCATTCAAATAAACAATGAAACAAGGAGGAAGCTACTTTATTAACAGTAGGCTAGTATAGATTAGTGTTCTTTGGATAACAATTAATAGTTTAAAATAACTGATTCCTCCTCAGACACAAAGGACATTATGAGATTATTTACAAAGAAGCAGAAAGTAAGTCAGAATTTCCTCACAGGACAGTTTTTTTCCCCCTGTGGACAGTTAGCACAGTTAGCTGGCTAGTCAATGATAGGTGATGCAGCTAGCTTAATGTTTGCTATCACTTCACCCAAATTCAGTGATGACATCAAATCTATCATTGAGCTGTTTTCAATAGTTAAATCATATTGTAATGCCAAGAATGAGGCCGCCAAATCCACTCCGACTTATTTCAGGTGGTATTAGAAAAAAACTATGCTTAATTAATCTCTCTTAACATAGAAGCTTGATACTGAGAGTGAGTCAGAGGCAGGTCAGCATGTAGGGACAGAAGAGAAAGTGCTGCTGCTGAGCTGAGTGATGAAGGGTGCTGGGCAGTTGTGAATGAAATCTAAAATGTGACTCAAATCAGTATTTATTTTGAGTGCATTCTAGTCAGTTGTGTGAACTTCATGAAAGACATTACTGACTTAAAAAGACATAATGTAGATCAGGGGTTGCCAACCTTTTTGAAACTGAGAGCTACTTCTTGGGTAATGATTAATGCAAGGGCTACCAGTATGATACACGCATCTATAAAAAAAACAACTTTTTACAATAAACTTGCAATTAACTTGCGGGCTTTTTCTGCTCGTAGTGCTCTACTTGGTGGGTAGTTAACATGGTAGCTTGCGAGACACATTCTGAAATGTTTCTCAACATTGTGCCGCTTTGCCAATGCCACAGTTGTCCCACAAATGTGACACACTGTGAACATTATGTTTTATTTCTTTTTTCTGACATTTTTTTGGACGTAAATCATCTCCTCATCTTCATTACACCTGCTAGCTGGTCTCCATGGTAGTGGTTGCCATGGCGACCAGCTAGCTGTAATCTAATATGAAACATTTTTTAAAGTTTATTTTTTATATTGTCATTTTCAAATTCACACCAATGCAAGTGTGAATTAATAAAGAATAACAACAAAACATTTGATGTAGCTCACTGGTAAGTGGCGTTACTGTCAGTTAGCACAGAATACGCTAGTCCATAAAGTTCAACTAGCAGACGGCCGGAAGTGCGCGAAAACGATGCACGTGAAACAGAGGTATAAACAAACCCAAGTGGGTAGCATTTCAAACAGTGAAACAGCGTGATAAACTCACATTTGGAACCACTGCAGCTGCATTAGCGGTATTTCCACTTAGATTATAGCAAATCCAGATGATGATATGACGATAGAGTTGTTTGATCAATGGAGAGTGCCTCAGTTGAAAGATTATTTGAGGAAAAGGAACTTGACTGTGAATGGAAGCAAGAGAGTGTTGGTGGCACGTTGTTTTGTTGCATGGGAGCTGAAACTGCCCATTGTACAGATTGCTCAAGAATGTGCTAACGAAATTGACAAAGATGTCGAAAATGCACTGGATGCTCCAGAAGAGAAATTACCTGATCCCAGCACTCTAAACTCATGGCTATCTGAAGATGAGGGAATGAAACTGTGGCCACCAGTGTTTATACAGGACATAGGTTAGTAAAATTTTAATTGCCTGTCAACGAAGACTTTTATGTAATTTTAACTAGGCCTATAATATAGCCTAATGTATTATGTTAATATAAATATATTTATTTATATAACCATGTAACCATGTGTAACCATGGCATATACACACATATTAATAAATAAAACAACTGTTAAAAGTTTACATTTCACTGTCACGTTGGATATGTAATGAAATCCTACTGGGCTAGTACTGAGTCTACTAACTGTAACATGGTCATGGCAGCAGCAGCATGCTGTGCAACATGCGGGGCTGGAAATATGATATTTTACTGTCATAACTATACTTAACTTCATTGTCAAGTGTTAAAAATGGAAACAAACAAGAAAGTATGCTTCCCTCTTCTGTTAACACAGTAAATATGTAAATAGTTGGGCCTGCAGACTTTAATTTCGGCGGTATAAAACAAGCGTGATACATGTGCAGTGGGTTTGTTTATACCCCTGCAGCTGACGACGTGCATCGTGATCCACTTCCGGTCTACACTTTCCGATTTGGCTTATCCCCTGACTTGAAAGGGATCTAAATACAGGAGATCTCGTTAACTGGATTTCACTCAGTGACCAATCAGGATTTTCCTTTTGTTTCCTTTATTAAGGCCACACGTTTCAAAGTGAAAAACCTTAAAATAATTACAAAGAAAAAATAATTAATTAATATTACAGAAAATATTTAGATACAGTTAAAGTGTTTAATGCAACTGCTCTTAACATTTAACATTTATGAACATATTTGCTAAAACAAGTAAATGTGTTTATAATCCACCTCACTTTAGTGAATGTTTAAAGTATTGAGCTACAAGTCCAAACGCTAAAGGGTTAATGCAGCCATAAACCCTAAACCGTAAAGGGTAAAAGCCTGTTAGCTTAGCTGCAGCACTAACATCTTCAGAGGAACAGCCTTTATTATTTTAATTATTCTTACCGGCTGCCCCTATGGACTCTGCAGATATATGACTTCTGTACAGTATGTTAGTTAGTCAGAACACTTTTGGAGAGACTTTTGGACAGCGTGCTCCGGCAGTATGATGAGTGTAAACACAAGATTTCTCACTTCTTTGGCCGCTGCTCACCGTGGTGCTGCTGCGTGCGATGCAACAGCAACAGTGTTCGATCTGATTGGTTCTTCCTGTTTTACTTTTTTAAGATTTTTCCATTTGAAAACAGGTGCTTCTTATATATGTATTTTCTCTTATTTTGCTTTTGGTTTCAATGTATTATTTGATTTATTTTCATATATTTCAGAACACAGGTCCTTGAGCGACTTGTGGTCCTTGCGGGCGACCTGGTGCTGGCGGGCACCATGTTGGTGACCCCTGATCTAGAGCTCAAACTGAACATTATTTTATTTTGGAGAGTATAAATAATGTAGGCCTATTTAATTTTAACTTTCATTTCTAGGAGTAAATTTGGGAAAATCAGTGTATGGGGAAGGAATAGTGGAAAGGAAAAAAGTGGAAAAAGGGAGACGGATGTTATTCCAAGTGAAAGGGTGTAAAAGTTATAAAGTAGTAGAAATTGTAGTGGCACCATGGTAGGAAAGAACCTGTAATTACATGAAGGTTGACAAAACTGACAAAAAAGGTTTTTTTGTGTATCACCATTGCTTGGCACAGTGTAATTTTGTGTTATAAAGGCTGCATGATGCCATGTCATTTTT
>BRDA01007630.1:58261-69042 GCA_036984385.1 Crenuchus spilurus | reverse complement strand
GACAAAACTGACAAAAAAGGTTTTTTTGTGTATCACCATTGCTTGGCACAGTGTAATTTTGTGTTATAAAGGCTGCATGATGCCATGTCATTTTTCGTTATGACTGTTGGTGGTTACCAGAATTGCACCTATTAATTTGGTAAAAATCCCCGCACCAGTGCAGTCCCCTTCACCCCCCCCCCCCCAGATTTCAAATGCTTCTGACGCCCCTGGCTGGTGTCATTAGTGTAACCTTATGACCACTGTCAGTAGTGAAACCTCATAGGCAGCATCAGTAGTGAAACATGACTGGTTAGAGTACTATACCTGCAGTCAGTAGTGTAACCTCAGTAATAATTGCAGTAGTGTAACGTAATTGGCAGTGTATGTATTTATTTTGAACCATAAACCAGGACACACAGTGAGCTCAACAGTGAGTTTCTTAAATTCACAACTTTGCTTTTTATGTTTCCTCATTCCTCTATAGTAGAATGAATTTTATACCCATAACCATGAGTCATTGTAAAAGTAATCAAAAAACACAATAGAGAGTAATGTGATTGTCATGGCGACAGGGGAGATGAAATGAATGGAAAAATGAGAAACACTGACCGCATTCAAGAGACTCATCTGAACCATCTCCACAGTCGTCATCATGGTCACACACAAAACTCTGTGGAATGCAGAGCTGATTCTGACAGTGGAAAGAACCTTCTGAACAGGTATGATTCTGAGCTGAGAAAGAGACAGAGTATAATACAGGTTATGATGAGTATAATACAGGTCATGATGAGTATAATACAGGTTATGATGAGTATAATACAGATTATGATTAGTATAATACGGATTATGACGAGTACAATACAGGTCATGATGAGTATAATACGGGTCATGATGAGTATAATATAGGTCATGATGATTATAATCCAGAATATGATGAGTATAATATGGGTTATGATGAGTATAATACGGGTTATGATGAGTATAATACAGATCATGACGAGTATAATACAGATCATGACGAGTATAATATGGGTTATGATGAGTATAATACAGATTATAATGAGTATAATACAGATTATAATGAGTATAATACGGGTTATGATGAGTATAATACAGATTATGATGAGAATAATACAGATTATAATGAGTATAATACGGGTCATGATGAGTATAATACGGGTCATGATGAGTATAATACGGGTCATGATGAGTATAACATGGGTTATGATGAGTATAACATGGGTTATGATGAGTATAATATGGGTTATGATGAGTATAATACGGGTTATGATAAGTATAATACAGGTCATGATGAGTATAATACAGATCATGACAAGTATAATACAGATTATGATGAGTATAATATGGGTTATGATGAGAATAATACGGATTATGATGAGTATAATACAGATTATGATGAGTATAATACAGATTATAATGAGTATAATACAGATTATAATGAGTATAGTAAAGATCATGACGAGTATAATACAGATCATGACAAGTATAATACAAGTCATGACAAGTATGATACAGATCATGATGAGTATAATACGGGTTATGATGAGTATAATACGGGTTATGATGAGTATAATACGGATTATGATGAGTATAATACAGATTATGATGAGTATAATACAGATTATAATGAGTATAGTACAGATCATGACGAGTATAATACAGATCATGACAAGTATAATACAGATCATGATGAGTATAATATGGGTTATGATGAGTATAATACGGATTATGATGAGTATAATACGGATTATGATGAGTATAATACAGATTATAATGAGTATAATATGGGTTATGATGAGTATAATACAGATTATGATGAGTATAATACAGGTCATGATGAGTATAATACAGATTATGATGAGTATAATACAGGTCATGATGAGTATAATACAGATTATGATGAGTATAATACAGGACATGATGAGTATAATACAGGACATGACAAGTATAATACAGATCATGATGAGTATAATACGGGTTATGATGAGTATAATACGGGTTATGATGAGTATAATACGGATTATGATGAGTATAATACAGATTATAATGAGTATAATACGGGTTATGATGAGTATAATACAGATTATGATGAGTATAATACAGGTCATGATGAGTATAATACAGGTCATGATGAGTATAATACAGGTTATGATGAGTATAAGACAGGTCATAAGAATATATAACAGTAGACATTACCACAGCCAGCTGACCCAAGTTCATCACTTCCATCTGGACAGTCTCTCTCTCCATCACACAGCCAGCGCCTCGACACACACCCATACGAACCAACACAGCTAAACAACCCAGCAGCACACGTCACTGAGTCTGAGAACGAGAGAGAAATATTAACTCATTCACTAATTCATCTAGTTAATTTATTCATTTCCTGCACATTCACTGAATCCTTCACTCATTCACTCACTTCTCCAGTTCTTTATTCACTCATTCATTTATCTTCTGGTCAACTAGTTGGGGGCTGTGTATGTGTAATCTATGTATAGTGTATGTAGTGTGTGTATATTGTGTAGTGTGTCTGTGTGTATAGTGTATGTATATTGTGTAGTGTGTCTGTGTGTATAGTGTATGAATGGTGTGCGTATGTGTATGTACCTGCCCCTTTTATCAACTCTCCCTATAACTACCCCTTGTAATGTCCCTAACTCTCCTGGGAGGGGGAAGATGAGCACAGGCCTCCTCCGACACCAGTGACGTCAAGTCCCTTTTTTTCCAAACTGCTAGCGATACATCGCAACCGGGCAACTAGCGTGTTTAGAGGAAAGTACAGATCCCCAGTTCTGATGGATCACCCGGCAAAAGCCTGAGTCGATTGACATTGCTTTTCACCTTACCCACCCGAAGAGAAATGGCCAATTCTGCTCTCTTGAGGCCCCGGATGTGGATGCCACTCAAAAATCAGCATGATTGGGTTCCAACTCGCAATCCTTGGATCATAGTTGCAGTGCCTTAGTCCGTTGAGCCACTCTGAGCCGCGGTGTGTGTGTGTGTGTGGTGTATGTATGGTGTGCATATGTGTGTATACGGTTCATATACAGTGAAGAAAATAAGTATTTGAACACCCTGCAAATTTGCAAGTTCTCCCACTTAGAAATCATGGAGGGGTCTGAAATTTACATCTTAGGTGCATGTCCACTGTGAGAGACATAAACTAAAAGAAACAATCCAGAAATCACAATGTATGATTTTTTAATAATTTATTTGTGTGTTCCTGCTGCAAATAAGTATTTGAACACCTGTGAAAATCTATGTTAATATTTGGTACAGTAGCCTTTACAGAGGTCAAACATTTCCTGTAGTTTTTCACCAGGTTTGCACACACTGCATCTTCTCCAGATCAGTCAGGTTTCTGGACTGTCGCTGAGAAACACAGAGTTTGAGCTCCCTCCAAAGATTTTCTATAGGGTTTCTATACACACAGACTGCCTAGGCCACTCCAGAACCTTGATATGCTTCTTACAGTGCCACTCCTTGGTTATCCTGGCTGTGTGCTTTGGGTCATTGTCATGTTGGAAGACTCAGCCACGACCCATCTTCAATGCTCTAACTGAGGGAAGGAGGTTGTTCCCCAAAATCTCACAATACATGGCCCCGATCATCTTCTCCTTAATACAGTGCAGTCATCCTGTCCCATGTGCTGAAAAACACCCCCAAAACATGATGCTTCCACCCCCAGGCTTCACAGTAGGGATGATGTTTTTGGGATGGTACTCATCATTCTTCATCCTCCAAACACGGCGAGTGGAATTAAGACCAAAAAGTTATATTTTGGTCTCATCTGACCACAGCACTTTCTCCCATGACTCCTCTGGATCATCCAAATGGTCATGGGCAAACTTACTTATAAGTATTTGAACACCTGCCAATCAGCAAACATTCTGGCCCTCAAAGACCTGTTAGTCCGCCTCTAAAAAGTCCAGCTCCACTTGACTTATTATTCTAAATTAGAAGCACCTATTTGAGGTCGATAGCTCCATAAATACACCTGCCCACCCCACAAAATCAGTAAGACTCCCAACTACTAACATGGCTAAGACCAAAGAGCTGTCCAAAGACACCAGAGACAAGATTGTAAACCTTCTCAAGGCTGAAAAGGGCTACGGGGCAATTGCCAAACAGCTTGGTGAAAAAAAGATCAACTGTTGGAGCAATTATTAGAAAATGTAAGAAGCTAAACATGACTGTCAATTTCTCTCAGACTGGGGCTCCATGCAAGATCTCACCTCGTGGTGTATCAGTAATCCTAAGAAAGGTGAGGAATCAGTCCAGAACTACATGGGAGGAGCTGGTCAATGACCTGAAGAGAGCTGGCACCACTGTTTCCAAGGTTACTATGGCTAATACACTAACACATCATGGTTTAATGTCATGCATGGCAAGGAAGGTTTCCCTGCTTAAATCAGCACACGTCCAGGCCCATCTTAAGTTTGCCCATGACCATTTGGACGATCCAGAGGAGTCATGGGAGAAAGTGCTGTGGTCAGATGAGACCAAAATAGAACTTTTTGGTCTTAATTCCACTCGCCGTTTTTGGAGGACGAAGAATGATGAATACCATCCCAAAAACACCATCCATACTGTGAAGCATGGGGGTGGAAGCATCATGTTTTGGGGGGGTGTTTCTGCACATGGGACAGGACAACTGCACTGTATTAAGGAGAAGATGACCGGGGCCATGTATTGTGAGATTTTGGGGAACAACCTCCTTCCCTCAGTTAGAGCATTGAAGATGGGTCGTGGCTGGGTCTTCCAACATGACAATGACCCAAAGCACACAGCCAGGATAACCAAGGAGTGGCTCCATAAGAAGCATATCAAGGTTCTGGCGTGGCCTAGCCAGTCTCCAGACCTAAACCCTATAGAAAATCTTTGGAGGGAGCTCAAACTCCGTGTTTCTCAGCGACAGCCCAGAAACCTGACTGATCTGGAGAAGATCTGAGTGGAGGAATGGGCCACAATCCCTGCTGCAGTGTGTGCAAACCTGGTGAAAAACTACAGGAAATGTTTGATCTCTGTAAAGGCTACTGTACCAAATATTAACATAGATTTTCACAGGTGTTCAAATACTTATTTGCAGCAGTAACACACAAATAAATTATTAAAAAATCATACATTGTGATTTCTGGATTTTTTCTTTTAGATTATGTCTCTCACAGTGGACATGCACCTAAGATGAACATTTCAGACCCCTCCATGATTTCTAAGTGGGAGAACTTGCAAATTCACAGGGTGTTCAAATACTTATTTTCCTCACTGTAGTGTGTGTGTGAATGTATGGTGTGTATGTATGGGTTTGTGTATAGTGTATGTATGATGTGTGTATAGTGTATATATAGTGTGTGTTCTGTATGTACGGTGTGTGTATATGTGTGTGTAAAGTGTATATATAGTGTATGTTCTGTATGTATGGTGTGTGTATATGTGTGTGTAAAGTGTATATATAGTGTATGTTCTGTATGTATGGTGTGTGTATACGTAGTGTATTTATAGTGTATGTATGGAGTGTGTAGTGTATGAATGATGTATTTGTGTAGTGTGTAGTGTGTGTGTGTGTGTTACAGAACATTAACAGGGAGGCAGTGAAGACTTTACCACAGATCTCTGGACTCTCATCAGCTCCATCACCACAGTCGTCCTGTCCGTCACACACCCACTGCCGAGAGATACACCGAGTCCTGGAGCAGGAGAACTGATCCCACAGACAGGATGAGTCTAGAGAGAGGAACCAGAGGAACGTGCAGACACACATCCATATTTCAGTACTGATCACACACAGTACTATATATATATATATATATATATATATATATATATAGTATCATATACAGGAACTTAAGATGTCCCATTATTTTATATACTATCCAAACACACCAGTGAGCCTACATATGAGCCTTCTGAGTTATCTGTAATGTTGATGATGGCACAAATGTGATAAATCTGAAAAAAAAATGTCTTCTATCGAGACTATTTTGTCATTCAACACCCTACATGTATCAATCTACCATGTACAGGCTTTAAAAGAGTCCCAAATCTTCTCAAATCTATCACAAAACAGTGTCTCAGACCTCAGACAGTATTCACAGCCATTACTGTGAGGGAGCTTTTAGAGGCCTCAGACGGCTGGTTCCTATCAAAACCACTGTGAACTGTTCTGACCTTCTCTACAATGCAAATCCGAGCTCCTTTGATATGATGGTGAAAGTACAGCCACTTACAACCCATAATGCCAATCTCTTACTGATGCTTATTCATTTTTCTGTGTGCCGTCCCTTTTTAAACAACATTGTCAATATAAACACAGTTAAAAGAGTCAGGTGCTATTCAAAGATTCAAAGGTAAACATTGCAGGTCATCTGGGCCACCAGATTGCTTAGCAATCTGAGATTTTCTTAAAGACTGAATCACATGGCATCTAAGCAACATGATGGGGGGAGGGTTTGGGGATGGGGTTAATAGACAGGCAAATTCTGATCTGCATCCCAGTGGCGGGACTCCACACACGCGGACCACGCACTGTGCATGGGGCACCACGATTTTACGGAGGAACCAGGCGTTCCCTTTGTCCGCACCCCAAAGGAACAAACTTCAAAAGTAGTCAGACATGTGGCCTTTGATTTGAAATATTCACTGGTGGCGGCGGGTGGTTATGCGAGTGGGGCACCCACATGATGGTCAGCAATGCAAATACATATCTGTTACTATGTATCCATTACTATGATAACCAGTGATACAGTCGCAACAACAACATTCAATAACAAATGTACAAAAATGGATGATGTTGTGATGTTTACATGGCTGCTCATGTTTTCTTTGTGAACATAAATGTATAAAAATATCTAGACGTGGTAACTAAGGTATAAGTAGGATAACAGTCCTGTTATACCAAATTACTCTTGGTACAGGACTACGCTTCACTTCATGGAGATTTTGGTCTCCACCTCAACCAAACATTTTATTGTCTAAGGGAAACATTTTCACATTTTAACTTCGATAAATTTTTTTGTCACCATGTCCTAGCTGATATTGTGTGAAGGGATGGGGGGACTCATCGCGACCCTGACCAGGATGAAGCCAAAGATAAATGATGGATGAATGGATAGTCATTTTGGTCACATTGGACCTGAGTGGCTGCGGTTGAATTTTCACAGAGAAAAATTAAGACATTTTTAAATGATGTATTCCTCAGTGGGTTCTGTAGGGGGCGTTTACTGTTATAAACTCAGGACTAAACATGACTAAACAGGATTAAAAATGCACCAGGATTTTAGACGTCATCTCTTGTTAATGTCGTGGTTTGGTCCAGTTTAGACTAGTGATCTGACTTTATAATAGTAGACGCCCCCTACAGGACGCATGGGAAATTACCTGCCATTTAAAAAATATGTGTAATATGTGTATGTATAAATATATATATTTCTAATTAAATATATACTGATATCTATTTTCACAAAGGTGTGTCTGTCCTTTTGGGGCTTGTTTTTGGTCCTGAAATCTTAACATTTGGTTCTACTACAAAAAGAAGCAAAAACACAAACCCAGATCAAAACATTCTGGTTAATATCAGTCTGGTCTGCAAAGTTTCATCTGACTAAGCTTAGACTTATGACCTTAGTCTGTTAACAGTCAAACTGATTACATGATACTATCTTAGCCCAGTGGGCCCCCTAGTGGACTATAGTGCTTGGATTATCAGTCACATTATCTTTGTTTGTATTTCATTGATCAATTTGATTAAATCTTAATACAGATGTGAGAAACTGTGGTCATGTGGGTCGTGAGCTGCAAAAGAATGTGAACCAACCTTACACTTAATGTTAGACTAAAACCCAACCTCTGGTCTACATGGTACCAATCCCATGTTCTGCTCAACAAAGAACATCAGTCCCATCAATACACTGCTGATGAATCCAGCCAGACATTATTAGCAGTCAGCAGAGAAAAGGATCACAGCTCACCACACTGAAGCTCATCTGCACCATCCTCACAATCCTTCTGACCATCACACAGCCAGCGGGTGGAAATGCAGTGACCACTAGGACATGCAAAGTGACCATCTGCACACACCTGACGTACCGAGGCTATAAGGGATTCAAAACATAAGATGTTTAAAGACAATCTGAGAGATTTCCAAGATATTTTACTGACATTATTTACATTTGTCATCACATACACAGTCATATGGCAATATTATGACCACCTCTGGTTTGAAATGAACTTGGCCCAGATGCCATGTGACAGGGTTTGCTGCATGTATGAGCACACCAGTCTGAGTGTCAAACCAAAGGCAAAGGACGTGATGTGACCGATGTCCAAAAGGACATGATAATAGACTAATAGTTGAAGCATGGTGGAGGCAGCATCTCAGAAACCACTAACTTTGTGTAACGTCTTTTTTTTTCTTTTTTTTTATGTACACTTTAAGTATACAACGAGATGTGCTTTATGTTCAAATCAGAACATAAACTACAAAAACTACAATAACAATGCTAATGGTCTTTCAGCATTTGATCCAGTTTATTTCTTGAGGTGGCTGTGAAGCTACTGGTTTGCAAGAAAATGTTGCATTTTCGACCTCTTGTTGATGTTTTTAGCCTACCATACCTCTACCGATTGGTAGACATGGCACAATCACATTGTGTTAAGTTCAACACCTTCTTCAAGAAAATATAGTGACTCAAATGTGCTCTACCAAATGGTTGAGCAGGATGTTAAAGGATTAAAGAAGATGCTGTATGAACATCCAGAAAATGGCCTGTGTGGACACCAATGTGTGGATTTGGGCTCAGATTTAGATGGATGGTTATCTGACTCTGGACTTGTCAGCTAAAGGCTAGCAAAACCCATGACCGCCTGGAACATCTGGCATTAACGCTTCCTCTTTAAAGCACAGCAAAGCCAGCCAGAGCTCCAGGATCTACATCTTTAATAAGCGTGACACTTTCAGCCCGTGTGTGAGTTGCATACAAATCCAGGGCTGTTTCATGCTGTTATTCAGAACCACGTTCCCACAATGGTGCCTGGAAAACAAACAAACAAACAAACAAACACAGGAGGGATAAACGAAAAGGGAGAAAAGGGAGCGTACCGTGGCAGTGCGTCTCATCAGAGAAATCTCCACAGTCGTTGGCTCCGTCGCACAGCCAGTGAGGGAGAACACACAGAGAGGTGGAGTTACACCGGAGAAAGACACCAGTGTGTGCACGCACACCCAGACGGTGATAATCTTCACAGTCCAGATCACCTAAACACATACATTATACACATAAACGTACATATAATAAATGTCATATGTATTACATACGACCCCAATTCCAAAAAGTTGTAAATAAATGTAAATAATAACAGAATGCAATGATTTGCACATCTTATAGACCCATATTTTATTCACAATAGAATACAGAACGTTTATCAGATGTTGAAAGTGAGATATTTTACCATTTCATTACATTTTTAATTTGATGGCAGAAATGCATGCTGCTACAGGGGCAACTAAAGGCAGGAAAAACGTGGTCACATGACTGAGTCTAAAAACAGCAGACGCAGAGGCAGAAGCAAAGCAATAAATTACATGTTTCAGACAATTAAAAAAATACTTTGAGGGACCCCGAGTGGCTCAGCAGGCTAACACACTGACACTATGACCAGAGAATCGTGAGTTTGAATCCCGGTCATACTGTTTGCCATCAACAGCCGGGGCCCAAGAGAGCAAAAATCGGCAGTGCTGTCTCCAGGTGAGTAGATGGCGCTCTCTCTCCCTATCACTTTCACATTGAAATGTCCGCTGGCTCAACCATCTACTGATTGGTCAATTCAGAGCTGGGAATCCTGCGCTGTCCTCCGAGTGCATTGGCTCCCCAGTGACGGTGTATCAGCAGTAGTTCAAAAAGAGATGGTGGCTGCATCACATGCAGCAAAGGAGGCTTGTGCATGTCTTTACCCTCCAAGAGTCAGGGACATGTAAAGTGATGGGGAAAGCCCCCTAGCAGATGGGATTGGTTAATTGGCTACTTCTACATTGGGAAGGGGATAAAAATTGGCCAAAAAAAAAAAAACTCATAATACCATCAAAAAGATTCAGAGAATCTGGAGAAATCCCTGCAAAGGACAGTGTGCTCATGATCTTCAGTCCCTCTAAGGATGCTGCATAAAAACAGACATGATTCTGGACTGGAAATCACTGCATGGTCTCAGGAACACTTCATTGCTGTGCAATCCACAAACACAAATTAAAGCTGTTCTAAATGAGGTAATATTTTTTCATGACATGGTAAAATGCATCACTTTCAACATCTGATATGTGCTCTACGTTCTATTATGAATAAAATATGTGTCTATGAGATATGCCTTCTCTTTTTATTTACATTTACAGTAACATTTTTTTAATTGGGGTTGTATATGTGTGTGTATGTAATAATAACACAGCCTATATCTATTATACACTCTAGATCAAAATGTTACGACCAGTTAAAAAAGTGCAAGAATTAGTATTTTGCACTATTGGATCTTAAGAAGGTTCTAAGTAGAGATTCACAATGCTAAAAGAAAAAATGGGTGCAAGAGACAAAAACTTTTGAGCAGGGAATTTATTGAAAACAATTTAACTGAAATAGGCTGTTCATCAGCTGATCAAAAGTTTAAGACCATAGCTCAAAAAAACCCAAAAACCCCCTCAAAACAAATCAAAGTGTCAAAAAAAGGACTCAGTCATGAGTAGCTCCACCATCCTTGTTGATCACTTCAAACAGTCGTTTAGGCATGCTTGA